>JAADXH010000038.1:0-55572 GCA_023337595.1 Globisporangium camurandrum
ATCGCAATGTATTGGCGCCTGCAGGGTTTGCGCTCGTGCGCGTGAGTCGCGTGCCGTATCTGTGCCGAGGCGACCTCCGGCAGCCGTACTACGTGCTCTCGGATGCCGTGTTTGTGCTGCGCGTCGCGTCGTCATCGTCAGTGGAAGACATCGAGTAAAACGAGAGGCCTTCAGGTAGTCAGTAATCGTACAATTGCATGCTGGACTCTTTGATTTTATATCTGTACTGCCATTCGCTCTACATGTCAATATCCAGTTCGTTTGGATCGCCTGTCGCAACTTTTTCCTCTTCATTCTCCGCCTTCTCATTCTCCACTCGCACTGGCTCTTTCACAATTGCCTTCTCGTCGTCGTCGTCGTCGTCCTCACTCTCCTTCACTTTCTCTTCTTCATTCACTTCTTCATTCTCTTCTTCATTCTCTTCGTCATTCTCTTCGTCATTCTCTTCTTCATCCTCCAACTCAATCGCATTCGGATCGTCTACTTTCTCCATACGATCCGCATCCAAGTGCCCAACGTACGGCGCCGTAAACACGTGCGGCAGCTTCAAGAACTCCAACAACAAGTCAGTTTGTGGATTCCCGCGATACCCGCGACCGTCCCACTGCTGTTCGTCCAATCCAAACGCTGGCGCAGTTGCTATAAAGTCAGAGAGCCACTCGCGATTTGTTTTCTGCAGGTTTTTCGACACAACAACCTCTTGATAGCGCTGTGCGACCCACTGAATGTCTGCTTGCGTAATCGTCAGTTCAGCTAGCGGAACGCGTGGCGCGTGGCGCTGCGTCGACGCCAAGTGATGCGTCGCCCGTAGGATCGCAAGCCATTCAAAGTCCATGTCGACTGTTAGCGGTTGCGCACGCAAAGAGTCAGTTGTTCGTGGCGATCCAATGTCGACCACTTGGAGGAATTCCCGTCGGGGGAGGCACTTGTCGAGTGCCAAGAACTTTGTGATGCGTGCTGCTGGCGGCACGGATGGTGGTGTGTCGAGTGCCCCCGAAGGTACTGGCTCGGTCGCCACAGGTGGTGCTGTAACAACAGGTAGTGGATGCCGCACGAGTGCTGCAAACTTGACGTGGAGATGCGCTGCGAACCAATGTTGTGGCTGCAATTGATACAACAGCAACTCACCCGCAGGGCTTCCGAGGCTGTTCGTTTGGATCTCCTGCTGGAAGAACGGCTTGCGGCGAATGAGCGCCCGGACGTCGCCAAACTGTTCGATCCCGCGCGGCCAATCGTGCGATAGGAACGCACTCAACGGTGTCTTGTCGGTCTGTTGGACGTGCGACAGCTGGAAGACGTCGAGCTCGCGGACGTGGTAGATCGACCGCATCGTGCTGTTGTCGAACGGTGCGCGCTCGAAGCGACCGGCTGTGTAGTCCTGCTGTTTGTAGATACCGGAGAGACCTGCGATGCGCAAACCGGCGACGTTGATCACGCCCGCGGCGCCGAGGTAAAAGATGTTTGGTGCGACCCACCCGCCGTAGTGGAGTTCCGATAAGTAGTTCGACGCTTCGTGGTTCCCACCGATGAAGATCGTGAGCACGGGTGCGACCTTTTTGCGCGCGTAGTACTCGTGGAACGAGTGCATCTCGCGGTACTTGGGTGGACACGCGAGGTTCGCAAGGTCGCGCGAGTTGCGCATGCACTCAAAGTCCCCGCAACATAGCAGCAGCTCGATCGGGTTCGCCGTGTCCATGTCGTTGATGAACCGCACGGTCGCAAAGATGTCGTCGAGCATGCCATGCGCACAGCCAACGACTGCGACGCGCACCATGTTTGCAGCGATGCGAGTGTGTATCGTAGACGGATGCAGCTCGCGCGCAGGGCAATTGGCAATGCGATTGGCTTGCTCAACTTTGGCGGATTTCAAGTACAATAAATATTGTGTTGTAATATATTCGTTTATACTTATTGATTTCATTATACTGTACTACGCAGTACTGTGCAAGTGTTGCATTCAGGCCAGCAAGACAAGCAATAAATCGTAGTGATATGAAAAGAGGTCGACTGTGTCCATGCAGTGAGTAGGCGAGTTGTGTGTGCTTACGCTGGTATGCCCAGCACTGGCTCACGTAAATGATTCACACGATTTGCGTAAGCGTGGTAATCCGGATGCTGTACGTGTTGTAACGCTCCGACTCTTTCTTGCTCGTGACTATAAACATCTTATTGATCGCTGCTTGATGCGGCTACTGACGTTAGGGATCCACGCTCTGCCTACATCCACGTCACCGAATGAGGTAGTCTTGGAACGACATTATCTACTCGCTAATACGGTAAACCTCACAGCGACGACAACGAGGGTAGCATCACATGGCGATCAGACAAGTACGGCTTTGCAGGTCGGGGGACGACTCATATGGTCAAAGCACTATCAATCGCAAATACTGTGCATGGCGATCCATGTGTAGTGAGCAGGAGAATACGGCACCGCATGGTGATCACCTTGCATACGAATGTCTGAACAGTTGAAGTTTGCTTTGAATACATTACTTCAATCTAACGAGCACAGCAATTGGATTTTATGTCACTTGACTTGAAAATCTGTTTCGACTTGTTGGTGCACTATTTTTTTCTAAATATACAACAGCGCAATTCTTTCTGCGCTTCGACACGAAGAAAACGCGCCGCGCACAGACTTCATACTGGAATCCGCCAACCGCAAGCAACATCGACAGCAGTCTCCAAGCAACAAGCAACAAGATGGTCGCACCGCCGTCGTCCTCGTCCTCTTCCTCCCCAGCGTTCACATCGACGCTGAATGCAAACGCTGTGGCGTTCGTACCGTCGTTCTCCATGAGCAGCTGGTTCCCACCGGTCGAGCACTTTACGGACGTCGACGCAGCCGATGCGTTTGCATTCGTCCCGGTCCACGACATCCCGGACGACGAGCTGTTTGACGCCGAGCGATTCCTCTTCACGTCCGACGAGCTCCACGAACTCGACCAAGTCGATGAGATCAACGCGATGCTCGCAGACCTCGAGCTCATGGAGACGCATCACGAGTTGTACGTCGAGCACCAGACGTTGCGCAAATCGCGCGCTGCGTCGGACGCCGACGTTGTCGACCCCACGCACGTGTATGCATCGAAGAAGCCCGTGAAACACCAACACGACGCTGCAAAGGGCAGCCACGCGCCGCGGTTTCCCAAGAAACAGCCGCACAACGCGACGCACCAGCCGCACTTTCACAGCAAGAAGAACGCATTTGCACCGATCCAGCAGCCGCGGTCAATCAAGTAGGCGATTTACTTGCGTGGTGCCGCAAGCATACAATTATCACGAATCCTTAATCGTGTAAGCGACAGCAGGATTCCTTCTTCCTCCATCGACGACGACGACGAACGTTGCGGCGTGCGATCGACACACACACACACGTTGACGCACGGACGCATCGATCGACATCCAAAACCCACACGACCATACTACTAGCAACATTACGAGAGGGACGACCCAGACATACTAATTAAAACAGAGAGACCCGTCGAACACCACGACGAGACGAGACGAAAACGACCACTAGCTTGTAGCATACAAAATCAATAAACGCGATGGAGTTCCAACTTGTTGTTGCACTTGTTCATGTTCGACATGTTTGTTTGCTCCCTTTTGAGTCTTCATCTGGATGTACAAGCGCACATTTGCGTGATGCAAGCGAAATGTTTATATTAATATATCTACCTCAAAAATATATACCAATGTTTGAAAAATGTACCCAACTGACAACAACAAATTCAGCATTTCTCACTACCAAGCAGCCTCTCGTCATTCGCCATTCCACTCGACAAGTAGCAGACGTGAAGAGGTCACCACCAGGCTATCGATAGAGACATACAGCACCAGGCCACAGGATGCACAGCAGCATCAGCTCGTCTTTGGCGTCGGATCCTTCAATGTCAGTGCCGATTACACCGCCACATATGCCAACGACGCAATCGTCGGCATCAGCAGCAGTTGCAGTCCTCGCGGACCGCAGTCTCTTTACTGCAATCGTCGCCTGCAGCAGCGGCGTCCCGCATTTCGTCTACGTGCTCAAGCAGCAGCTCGTCTGCTGCGTGCCACAAGACGACGACGACACGCAGACGAGCGCAGCGACACAACCACACGTACAAATAACAAGACGCGATGGTACAGCAGTCGACACCGCGCGTGCGCGCGCAGTAGCTACATACAGCACAAAAGCGCCACCGCCGCGACCGCCACACGAGGACATTGTGCGCTGGCAGCACGCAGTCACGACAGGCGACCGCCGTACGCTCGATGCGTTTGCAGTGCTGCTCACGGTCGCCTCACCATCGGCACGCAAACGTCTCGCAGACGTGCTCGGCAGCGTCGTCACATTTGCATTCACACACGTGCGGGACCTTGCGCTGCTTGCGTGGTTGCTCCAGCGCTTCGCAACGCCGCCGATTGGCTGCTTGACAGCGAACGACTACGGCGTGCTGGGTGCTTATAGCGACGTCGCAACACTGCAAGTCGTGCTCCAACACGAAGATGCACTGGATGCAGCGCATCGTAGTAGTATCTTCCTTACGTATGCAGCTGCTAGGGATGAAATGCTGGCGCTCTTTGGCAGCGACGGCAATGCACGTCAGAGCCTTGAGCGTGCAAAGCGCGATCGTCTTGACGAGCGCTATCGTCACCTTGCGCGCCTGACGTTCGAAGCTGCGAAAGCCGGTCGATTGGACCTCGTACAGTTCATACACACACTCGTAGGGAGTCACGTCGACCGCGTGCGTGGCAAGCACGGCGTGTTCTCAGCGACGACGATGGACGTCGCTGCGCGCCATGGCCACGTCGACGTCGTGCAGTTTCTACATACACACCGCCGTGAAGGCTGCTCGCGGTTTGCAGCGAGTGGCGCGGCACGGAACGGTCACTTTGCAGTCGCGCAGTTCCTCAACGAACACCAACGCGCTGCGGCACACTCGGCAACGATCGCAGAGCGCACGGGGCAGCAGCAGCGACCCCCAACAGCTATACAGCTTAGATGATGACGCGTCCGATATACCCGTGTGTTTTGGCGATCGCATGGAGCCGATCTCAGCAGAGGAGATGGCCGAAATGGCAGCAGAAGCAGCCGCGAGCATGCTCAGCTATGTGATCGACGACAACGAAGACGACGACTTGTGATGCTGCGTCAGGCTACTTGGACGTCCGAGGCACGCATTCTGTAAGCAAAGATGATCTAACTGCGCAAAAAATGCGATGATGCTTCGTACGGCAAAAGAGCAAGCAACGAGACCACCATGTAGACTAGCAAGAAGGTAAATGAACAAACATGAACATGCAGCATTCATTGTACATCCTGTCGACGTACAGCGAAGCGCTCGTTATTGGGATGTGTTTGCACGCTATGGTGCTCAAACCGCGAGAGACGCGAGTTGCGCTCGAACGAATGCTGTCAGCAAAGTCGCCTAGGTCTCAGAGAAATACGCGTTCGCGAAGCACCAATGGCGATGCAAACAGCGAAGTAGATAAAACAAGCTGGCAAGACACGTAGATAGCATGCAGAAGCAAGCAAGCTTACTACCTATATACACGACATCATAGTTGTGTGTCGACATTGTGCGCTTGAATGCCGCGCACTGGAGAGTTCAAGGCAGCGTCCGTATTCATTCAGCAAACAATACAAGCACTCGGACACTTCGACAGCGCAAGTTCGTTGTCGACCTAGGAATCTGCAATATGTCGTCGTGGGTGGCTAACGCTCAGCAGCACCCAATGTGGCGTGTTTTGTTTTGTGCACAGTACAGTAGTACAGTAGGTTGACTCCACGCAATTGTCAGGTCCGATTTTTGTCCAAGGTGTGACTCTCAATCTGAAAGGAAACACACACAAAATTGTGGTGGATATTTGTGCCAGCAAATTGCTTGAGTCGGTGTTGGGCCGGTATCTTTCCGGCACAAGCGTGAATTGTATCCACAAACGCGCACAGATTGTTATATTTGAGACACGAAGCGACACAGCAAAGTGGGTACAAACTAATCCGACAAACGCACGCAATTGCAATTGCGACCTTGTTGACCACGCGCATTGACCGCAGCCATGTATCCGCAAGTTGCCGCCACACCACACGTGGGTTTACATGCGTGACGCAATGGCTTGCCGTGGCACATCGACGAAGCTGCCAACAACACCCACCGCTGCTATAAGCCGCAGCAGCGCCTCAACGCATCGTCTCGCCGATCACGACGCAGCTCGACTTGATCATCACACTCTCATTCTCAAACGCACCCGACGAGCAGCAAGCAAGTCTACAAGCAACACACTCGAATACCGTAGCAGACAAGCAAGCAAGCAACACGCATGGGGCTTAGCAAGTTCTTTTCGTGCTTCAAGAAGACGTCAACAGACGACAAGCCGCAGACGCCGTACACTGCACCGGCGCCAGCTCGCAAACCTACACCAGCTCGCAAACCCACGCCGACGCCAGCTCGCAAGCAGAGGCGCGCTGGCGCATACAACAACGACACGACGACGTCCAACTACGCACTGTACACGGACTTTGGCGGTAGCAGCGCGTACTCGTCGCACCACAACCACCCCTCGGGCGACCACGGCCACCACTCGAGTGACGGCGGGTACTCTGGTGGCTGCAGCGGCGGTGACGGTGGCGGTGGTAGCGGTGGTGGGGACGGCGGTGGTGGTGGCGACGGCGGCGGTGGTGGCGGTTGCGATTAAGCGTGGCTGTGGTGGTTGAGATAAAACCACCGCGACCTCAATTGGTCGAAAACAAGGGCGAGCGCAATTGCTGCCGCTGACTTGAAGTGTATTTTCAAATACCCAATGCAACGAAAGCGAGCGACAGCGCAGCACCTAACTAGTAACATACATACATGTCATACACATCGTTTGTGATTGGCGAGTGCGTAAAGTAAGCAGAAACAGCGTGATATGGACATCGTCAATCGAATGACGAACTTGCGGAAGTGCTGCTCGAAGAGGGAGAGACAGACTAGTACGACAACAATATATGAACAATATTAAGGCTATAAATGCGCTTAATTTTGCTGCTTCGCAAAATTTTGTCTAGCCTCATCATAATTCAGTTCCACACACGATACCGACAAGAAATCAAGTGCCACTTCCAGCTCGCTTGTGGAACGTTGTCGACCTCGTGCTGCTGCACCGCTTCCGCCTATTGCATACGTTGCTCCGCTGCACTGCCTCTGCTGCGCATTTCCACACTCTACCACCTCTTTTGCGCACACCGACTCACCGCGCTCTACTCCCTGCGTGACGACACTTCTTCTTCTCACGCTACGACCCCAACTGCATCAACCACTTCTCCTTCCCTCCTACCGCCTACCTCGCAACAACAACAACAACAACAACCACCACCACCATGGGGAGTACGTCCAGTAAAGAGCACGACCCGAACCCCGCAGAGCTCGGCACGTACGCAAGTTCTGGCGGCGTTAACACAAACAGCAACACGCAACAGCACTACCCACTGCGCCACCATCCACAATACAGCAACGCAAACGGTCCATCGATCACTCCTTCGTCTTCGTCAACCTCTACTCGGCAGTTCCATGGCGACAGCACTCGTCGCATCGACGCAACGGACGACGCACTCATGGCAACAACGAGCAGTGGCCACGATCCGTACTATACGCACGCAGACACGCGCCATCATCCGACGAGCCGCCACACGGACGCAATGGACATTGATCCACCGCCGGCATCATCAACGCAAACAACAACCGACAATGACGCGTCGTCGTCATCGTCGTCGCTTCAACTCGCACGTTCCACGAGCATCACGGGGTCGTTAGAGAGCGAGTCGGATGCGTTATCAAGTCCCTCGGACGTCGTACCGATGGTCTTTCGATGGGAACACGGTGGCCGCAACGTCCTGATCACAGGGACGTTTAACGGCTGGACGAAACAATGTCCGATGCACCGCAGTGGGAACGATTTTACGTTCATTGCAAACTTGTCGCGTGGTAAACACGCGTACAAGTTTGTCGTGGATGACGAGTGGCGGTTTGCACCGGATCAATTGACTGTCGCAGACGTCGAAGGGAACGTGAACAATTTCGTCGACGTGTCGGACTTTGCGCCACTGTCGGATTTTGAAACGACTGCAAAACAACGCGATGCAGACAACGAAAGTGCGTACGGACGGTTCATGCCCGACATTGACGAATACACAAAGGAACCGCCGCCATTGCCACCGCATCTGCGCCACATCATTCTGAACAAGGTAAGGGTTACGAATTCAGTTCTGGTTACACACGTAAATGACTCACATGTGTGCGTTGTGGTTTGTCTAGACACCACCGACTGTCGATTCGCGGTTACTCCCCGTGCCACAACACGTTGCACTGAACCATCTGTACTGCACGGCGATCAAAGACGGCATGATGGTTTTGGGGATCACGAACCGGTACAAACAGAAATTCGTCACGACTGTCTACTACAGTCTCATGCCCGGTGCGAATTAATCAACGAACTGCAGCAGGAGGCGATTCGAGGACGAGAGGCGACACGACGAACAACTGACGCGCTCCATTAAGGGGGGATCTAATGCAGCACTGCAGCAGCCGATGACGCAGCAGCGCGGTGTGTGCTGGTGTCGCTTGCGTCTGCAACTGTTTGCGCAGTCCACAGCAGTGGGTGTCGCTGTTTATTCGCTCAAGTGTCAATGGGAAACGCAAGGACGACGATGAGCGACTCTTTAATTTTATTATCCGCGACGCATGCAGTGCTGTTTATTTGATCTATTGATAGCATTGATGACGTAATCACACAAGCTACAGCAGTTGCACATACAATCGTCAAGTGTCTTTTTTGTACAAATGCGCAATTGAAAGATGACAAACACTCTTGCGTTAGGAACAACAGTCGCTAGAACGGACTTGCGCTTCACTATGGCGCCTGTGTACGCTTGTATAAACGCATCTGGCGTCGCTTCTACAGACGTTTACACGTAGATCTCGGCCCAGAGGAAGAGAAAGAGCGACCCGAACCCGAGGAAGAGCGCAGCAACGAACGCCAAGACGAGTTCGAGCAGTGCGTTCTTCTGCGGTGCGACGCCTTTCGTGAAGAACAGCGACAGGAACGTCAAGCCAGTCAGCAAAAACACGACTGTGAGGCTCCCGTACGCGTCTGGGCTCACAGGGCTTGTGTACGGAATCTCCTGTTACGTGTGAGGAATGCGATGATGCGGTACGCGGATGACGTGCATTAGGGCCGCGCTCGTTGCATGTGGAGAAGATGCAGACGCGCTGCGTTTGGCGCATGAGAGGCACACATAGAAGCAGATACGCATAAGACGGCACACGCACACACACGTACCATGGTGATCGTCGCTGTTGGGTCTGTCGATGCGCGCTCGAGCTGCTTGTAAAAGGGATCGGCGTTCGGATATCGATTGCTTTGATAGATTTGCTTGTGATACGCGTCATGCAACTTAATTTTAGATACTAAATAAGCATGCACATAAATATAAATAATATAATCCCACATTCTTCACATCGTCACGACAAAGACATCGAAATCGTCTTGACGCACGCGACAACAAGCACAGGCACGCGCAACTACCATGGACCGTGGGAGCAAGTATTACGCGCCCACCGGCGAGACGACCGAGTGGGAGGACATCCTCGTCAAGAAAGGCATCATTGCACCAAAGACAAAAGTCCAAGAAGAGACCGACGACGCATCGGACGACGAGCAGTACGACGCGCGCCAAGATGCGACGCTCGACGAGCTCGACGACATGGACGTACGTGCATGCATTTGTGCACATCTACGCGTCGCATTGCTGACACGACTGCATCTGCAATACACAAACAGGACGACTACGACGACGACGCAGAGCTCCAGCGCATTCGGTAGGTCGTCGTCGTACACATGCAATAAACCCCCATGCGTTACTACAAACTCACATACTCTGTCGAATAACAACAGCGACCGCCGGATCGCCGAGATGCGTGCGATGATGGAGCGCGCCAAGTTTGGCGACGTCCAGCCGATTGCGAAAGACGAGTGGACGCGCGAAGTCACGGACGCGAGTCAAAACCATTGGGTGATTGCGTATCTGTGGGACGACGCACTCGAGGAGTGCAAACTCATGGACAACGTCTTGCGGGAGGTGGCAAAGAAGCATCGCGCAGTCAAGTTTGTCAGCATCCAAGCGCAAGCCTGTGTCGAGAACTGGCCGCAACGGTGCGTGTGTGTGTTATTTGTATAAAATGAAAGAGTCTGTGATATTCGAATAGAGAGACAGTATATAAAATTAGTGATCGTGTGGTATTAGAAGGACATATTAGATTCGAAAGATCTGTTTATTTTCAGACCAATTGTGACTACCCGACTCTCTAATTTGATATGCTACATACATGAAATCATAGGAACTGCCCGACGCTGTTCATGTACCACAAAGGGACGTTGCAGAACCAATTGCTTGGAATTCGGAAGCTCAAGGGCTTGGACATGAAAGTCGAAGGTGCGACTGTGTGTATCGACTGGCTCTCTATGGGATTCACTATTGATGTGGTTGTCTCACTTCCTACTGACTCTTTTCCGAAACATGATCAACAGACCTCGAAGAGCGACTTGCAGAAGCCGGTGTGTTCAAGACAGAGACATGAGTGCTTTGTTGTGTGTACCAAGTCGTTTGGACAGAAGCAATTACAATTGTACCCCCTGGGGCAGTACACGAACCGAACGATGACATACACTTTGTAATTCGTTGAATCGATAAAGCACGTTCTTCAATAGTACCCCCTCCCCTGGATCACTCCATTAGTCTTGCAGCACTTTTGGAACTTTGAAAAAGTATCCGGCTCTTTCCTGAGCGTTCGCAAGCACTTGGTCGGCACAATTGCCATCCGTAACTGCGTCGTCCCGCAATGGCGCAATGCCTACAGTGAGAGAGACAATCCGTGAATACTACATGAGAGAGCCCAACAGGTCGATTGCAATTGCTAAACGCACTGGCGTCGCTGTCGCCACGGGCATAGAGCGCATCGATGTCGTCGTGGAGCGTCAGTGCTTGGATCGTCTTGGTGCATTGGATGATCGACTCGACGTCGTGCAGCAGCGCAGGGAGCTTTGCGTCGTCAATGTGCAAGTGACAGAGCTCTGCGAGCTCCCGGAGCTGTTGTTGTTGGGTGGGACGTGCAGGCGTAAGAGGTCGCTGTGTGGGTTTGTGTATGGGCTGTAGCAGACAAACACACCTTGTCGGCGGTGAGGACTGTTTCCGATGCGTCGACGCTGCGTCCTTCGTGATGCAGCTCCTTGAGCGACCACGAGGGTGTGCGTGGGATCTACAAAATGTGTGGCGTGATAAGTGAGCCATTGAAGCAATGCAACAAGTCGCGGCATGCGCCAGTCGTTTGTGTATCATGTGCCATTCGTGGCATTGGCACTGGATGGTCGAGCACGTGCTGCACTGCACATCCACGTACGCTCGTGATCTCAGTCAGTCCTGCAGGCAGCGCAGTGCTAAAGCGTGCTGTACATCGTGCAGTGCGTAGCAGCCGACAGAGACGACGACTTGCGCTGCGCACAGCCGTAGCTGATCCCGACGTTACGAGCAGTGCCATTGCAGTCGATGATGTGCTTTGAACTGACTGTGTGGCTGGAAAATGGCTTGATTTTTGTATCGAATTTATGACTCACACTTTGAAAAAGCTCACATCACTCGAACACAACACACCACCTTCTGCGTCGCAGTTGCCAGAACGCCATTGCTCTACACGTCAGCCATCATGAAGGTCCCCAAGATGATGGTCCATTACACACTGCTGTTCACTGTCCCGACTGCGATTGCACTCTGCTTCTGGAACCCCAAGTCCGACGACGACATCCGCGCAGCAGTGGTGCGTCTCTGTGTGTGCAATTGCAACGAGCAAATTGCAGTAATCGAGCACTTGCGGCGCTTGTTTGCACGTCTTCCACATGCCTTACACTCTTGCACACTCTTCCACACACACACATAGGAGGCAAAAGTCAAGCCAGACGCAGAGCGACGACGCAAGCACCAAGCAAAGTTCGCCGAGCTCTTGCTGCAGCATCCATCCGACCCGTCAAGCATCTCACGCGAGTCCAAGCAGCAACTCAACGACGTCACGCGTTTCACGAAGCGACCATAACGACACAAATACACACAATTGTTCGTTCTTTTGCACTTATTCGCATTGCGGCCTACTTGTTTGATACTTCAGTATCAAAATGATCCTTTAACGTAAATACCGTTGTATCCGACTCGCATGCGTCGAGTCGACTTCCCGCAACGCATCTTCGAGCTGCCGCTGGACGTTGCGCAGATTTGCATAGTCAACACGCACACACGTCGTGTGCTGCTGTGTCGGTTGCATTGCTTCATCATCGGTAGCACCTCCGAAACTGGCTCGATTTGGCACGCGCGTCTCGAGCCGGAGCGTCACGATCGGTCGCGGTGCATTCCGCACAGCGCGCGTTGCAATCTATAGATTGTGGTTCAGTCGAATAATGCGCGGCATGTGTGCTATTGAATCCTAGCAGCACAAGAAAGAGCCAGTTCAATAGCCAACAAACCTCCAGATCGATGCGCCAGTCAAATTGATAGAACTGCGGAATGCTTGATCGCACTTCACGACTGACGCTCGTTTTGATGCCGCCAGCATGTGTCACATACAGCTGGGTCAATGGAATGTATATTAGTTATGAGACAGCACACGTACAAACAATACGAGACCAGCAAAACCTGTGTGAATGCGTTGATGTGGTCGGGTGGGACATCCAACGCCGCCATCGAGGCGCGGAACTGTGGCTCTGACAGCTCCGTCTGTCGATACAGAAGAGCAGCAGTCAGTCCCACGCTGTCGTGAGTAGCTACGTAGCAAGAGGACGCACAGTGGCAGCGTCCATGAGGATCTTCGCGAGTGCCAACACCGTCGCTTCCATCGTCTGGTGGTCCCACCCACATGCCGCTGTGTAGAGCATTTAACATAATACAGTGAGTGAAAGCACGTAGGTGGTAGTTGGTACAACGCAATACGTACAGGCAGTGCGCGAGAGCCGTTTCTTGCTCTGCTTTGTCGGCTGGAAGAGCTGCGCAGCAGTCGTGCACACGGCGTCAAAGTCTGTGTCCCGCGTGCAACGAACTGTGAGTTTTTTTGCAGCTAGTAGTAGCGTGATGTAGCTAGACAAGAGCACGTAAACGTACGCTCGCATGAGAGCTCCTTGGCGCGCGCCATCGCGTCGAGCACGCGCTCGTCCCAACTCATGCAGCGGCTCATGATGTTCTTCAAGTAGAGATCCAAAAATGTATAGATTTTTGTAATTAACTTTGAGCTGAAACTATGAACAAATTTATTTTCACATCACAAAACAAAAGCATCGACATCTGCAAGCAGCAATGGCAGCGAACGGCGCAACGACGAACGCGACAGCGCCGACGAGCGGATCCGCCCCTGGCCGCAAAGACCCGATCCTGGACCTCGGCAAGTACATTGACCAGCCCGTGCGCGTCAAGTTCCACGGCGGGCGCGAAGTGCATGGCTTCCTGAAGGGCTACGACCAGCTCGTGAACCTCGTGCTCGACGACTGCGTCGAGTTTGTGCGCGACGCGAGCGACGAGTACCGCCAAACGGACGAGACGCGCAAAGTCGGCCTCGTCGTATGCAGAGGAACGTCGGTGATGCTCATCTCACCAGTCAACGGCACCGAGGAGATCGCGAACCCGTTCCTGCAGCACGACGAGTAAGACAGATAACAGTCGACAGCATCCAGCACTAAACAATAACAGCAACACACGCCTGCAATAACAGCAGCATTCCCGCACACGAATACAAACAAACAGACAATCATACTAGTAAAAACGATAGTGAACTCGACCAATTGGTCCCAACAGTGATCCTACACATAACGTCAATGCTCCTACACACACGCAACTACTGTAGATTCCTACCCAATGAGCTTGACCTTGTAGACTACGTTCCAGCGCTTGCCCGTGAGGTAAAACACGTCGTCGTCGCCATCGTACGCAATGCCATTCAGCACCGCGCCGTCGTTTTGGACTTGCTGGTCGGTCGTCGCGTCTGCAACTAACGCCGAGCAGTCAAACACTGCGACGATCACGCCAGTCGCAGGCTCGATCTTCACGATCACGTGTTGGTACCAGATGTTTGCATACACAAACCCATTTGCGCTTTCCAACTCGTTCACATGCGGCACTGCTTCGCCATTGAACGTGACTGTCACGCGCCGTCGTTCGTGGAACGTCGCCCTGTCCCAGAAAAGCAACGTTGCCGACCCATCGGACACGACGAGCTCCTCGTCCTTTACTATGGCGTCATCCGTGGTCGTTTGGGTCGAAAGTGCATCGATCCCCCAGCCTTCGCCAGTTGTTGAAGTGAAAGGAAACTCCCGCACGAGCTCAAAGCCATTTGACGATGATACACCAGAAGTTGCAGTTGCCGCAGCAGCAGTGCGGAAAACGAATCCACGCTGGCTTTTCCACGTGAGCAGGACAAACTCACCGGTTGGTGTGAGCGTCACGCCTTCCCCAAACACATCCGGCGGTAATGCATACGACGCAACGACGTGACCTGTTGCGATATCTACTTGCCGCAACGTCGATGCGCCAAACAAACCAGTCGATTCGATCAAGTACTTTATGCTGCCTTGCTTTGCTAGTAGTAACCCTTGTGTGAACGCCGTCGCGTCGTGCGGGTACTTGGCGAGTACCTGTACTGATGGCGCTGTTGCTAGTTGTTGCTGCTGTTGCTGCTGCTGGTGGTGGCGAGCAGACAGCGTTGTTGCGGTCTTTGCGACCGGTACAAAGTCGTTTGTCCTGCGTGTCGCTGCAAGCTGGCGCGCACTGTAATCGTTGTGTGGGTAGTAGAGTGCAGCAGCAGCAACGACGCCGGCGAACAGGAGCGTCGTGAGCACAAAACGCAGTAGCAATCGTGGCATTGCGGTCTGTAGACTGCGCGCGACGTCGCTTGTAGTGGATGATGATGATGACGGCGGCGCAAGCAGTTTCTCGTGCAGTGGGTGCTGTTTGTGTTTGTCGGTAGAATCGAGTGTGCGGCGACCAGCCGGCGCAGCGCCACCGCGTCGATTCAGCTTATCGAGCGTCATGATGCGTCGTCGCTGCTGCTGATGGAACGTGCACCGACAGCCCCAGACACGCTCACTAAGACTGCAGCGAAGTGTGTGTTGTGTTGCTGCTGGTGTCGACGTTGCAAGATGTTCAGTGATTCAGCAGCTGTTTGCATAGTGATGAAAGAGAGGATCGCAATCATCACTCTCATTTGCTGTTTATTTGCTGAGCCAAATTGCACTCACAAAAACCAAATCCGACGACAAAAAGCGACGACGTTGAGCGCGTGACGATGGGCGTGCTCTGGAACTTCTTCCTCACGAGCTTGCTGCTCACGAACGCAGTCTGCATCCTACACGAAAAGCGCTTCCTCAAGCCATGTACGTCTATGTGTTTTATGTGTGTTTGCATCTCTCTTTGCAGCGACAATCAGTGAGCGCGTATCGGATTGCGATGTGGTGACATGGCGGTAGCTTGCTCTGCTACCTACACATGCCTTGTGCTCACGTGCTGACAAACCGTGTTATATGTGCGCTATGCTTTGCACGATGCTTCCAACGTGCGACCTGTTTGAACGTGTTGCTGCACGCAGATGGCTGGCACCGCGTCGAGTCGGCCAACGGCATGACGATCAAGAACCAGATCATCGGCTTCCTCGTTGCTGTCCAGTACCTGCGAGGTGCGTCTGCCTCTAACACTACGATGCGTCTGCTAGTAGTGCGCAAACAGCAGCATGCACTAACTGCTGTGGTGCTGTGTATTTTGTGTGTGACGCAGTGCCACTGATTGTTGTCAACGCGCTCATGATCGTCATGGAGCTCATCATGGGCTAGTGCGCAACGAACCAGTAAGCAGTCGATACAAACATACAATACACGTAAACAACGAGCGAGCATGCAACTCCGTTGTCCTATACAGTACTTCGATGTACCTTTCGAGTGGTACGTGTAATGTGAAATTAATGGCAAGTTGACTACGACATTTACTTTAATACCGCTCGAGTTTTGAATGTAAAAGATACATGTAAGCTAGGAACAACAACACTCGTAATCATTCCAAAGTGTATATATAGAGAACAAGTATAATGTGCTGATTTGTGTTTTTGAGTCAACAAATCGACAGTCGTACAGACATACGTAGTGGTACTAGCTACACTCTGCACACTAGCTTGCACCTGCTTTGCATTCGTGCTTGCGTTACCGCTGATGATAGCAGCGGTGTTACTGAATCGAAAGCGGCTCGATTTCATAGACGAGCGCCGAGTTGGGTGGGATGTTGAAATACTTTTTCGCGCCGTGCGCATACTCCGGTGGGAACGTGAATTTTGCGACCTGGTCCCAGCTCATCTGATGAAACATTGCAACGACGTAATATTTGAGCACCGTTGCAGGGGACCAGAAAGTGCCAAACAAGTGCGCTCACGCACCTTGGGGAGGCCTTCCTCAAAGCCACGGATCAGTCTACCACAACCGAGCTGCGTTTGCAAATTGCATACGCGTTCGAGTGAGCGAAAGAGCATGTAGATAAGAGCGATTGCACTTCTTTTGAAGTACCCCAGCCAGGGGATAACGAAACGTTCACTGATATGGTTTCTCCATATTAATATGTATAAAAGACGATTATATTATTATTATATCTGCACCAATGGGCTTTGCATCACACGTTGCGATGTCCACGACATCCACACACTCAGCTCTTGCTGCTCCCTTCCTGTACGACATCACTGACAACAACATCTTCACGTTCAACGCAGTCACAGACGCCTGCCGAGATGAAAAGAAGTGCACGTAATGGTGCTTGTGTGTAGGTCTGCTGCACTCATCCATGCGCTGCCATAAGTACGATGAGCCGATAGAGCGTAGAGGCAAGCGCAGGCGCTGCAATCGTCGAGCATGTGGCGTCGAAAAGAGTGACAAGCACTGCAGCTTCTTCGATCACGGACACTCTTCTCTCCGAAACCTCGTTTGTATCCTGCTCATTTAGTGCGGAACAGTTACGTCGACGACGATACGCAACTTTGTGAAAGCAGGGATGAATTCGATGGCGCTATGGCACTCTCGCGGTCGCGACATCTGCACGTCGGAGCTTACTCGACACTCGAGTACGTTGTACAGTATACACTATTTATATGTTCTCGTTCGTTACCCACATACCGTACGCGTACACACCGGCTGTCCAGGGCACATCGTCGATATCGACAAGACGTCGTTGAAGAAGAAGCTCAAGCACCATCGTCGGACGTTCCACCTCTACGTCTGGCTCTTCTGTGGCGCTGTTCGCCAGACGAAGCGCTGATTGGCGTGCTGGTAGGTGACGATAGGACAAAGGCAACGCTTTCAGCCTATGTTAGGGAGTACGTAAAAAGCGACACATGCATCATGTCGGTTCGTATGTATCGCAAGTAGAAAAACACACCCTTTCGTATAACCTTATGCTGAAGGACATAAACCACACTCGTATGTGGGTGAATCACACGACCAACTTCATCTACCCCATCAAAGGGGTACAAACACAGCGAATTGAAGGATCTTGGGAAATTCGAGTGAAGCAGCGAATGAAGGCAACGAGGGCATGAGCAAGACGATCATTACTGCTTACTTAGATGAATGCGTGTAACGTACGTGGCTCTTCGCAAGCGACCCATGATCGCAAGACATTTTCTGCGTTCGTGGTGTAGACATATGTTGAGCGTTTCCCTTAATTAAACGTCAAAGCCGTTTAAGACGAAAAATATATTGCTATAAGCAATCTCATTAGTTTAGATACTTATCATTGCTAATACTGTAGTCAAAAGCGCAGATATAGTTTTACATGACAGATGTGATTACCATAGCAACACAAGCTCGAGAGATAAGCAGCACTTCTTATTTGGACAAAACCTCGCACATACCAACCCACCTTCTCCCAACGGTTTCGCCACCCCGATGACGTTACCAACGTCCCGACGGTTTGCGCCAATGTCGCACACGTGCTGAGTCGGCCACCGTGTCGAGCATTCTCCAGATCCTCGAGTCAGACGCGATGGTGCAGGTCACGCTCGGCTAATCCATGATCTATTATAGCTCGGGCGAGGTGCGTGGAGACGGTGTATGTTGCTCTCCTGTTGATAATAGGCTGACCTTCGATGTCCTGAAGTTTTCGCCTACTGACCATGTTGCTCTATGTGCTCGTCTTTGCAGTCTTGTGCGTTTGTACAGGTCAGTTGCGCCGGAAATGTCAGCAGGATGCTATCGGAAGGTCTGATACATTTGTCCGAAAAAGTGAGCGAGCTCCTGCGCTTGCCAGACGACCGTGTGTACTTCAACTATGACGACTGATGTGCGTTGCCAGTGTGCATGTAGGCGCCAGTATTTGTCAGCACTACGTATCGTACGAGTTTTCAGAAATGGGAAAATACAAACATATAAAACGATGTTTAAAAATATATTTCGCGAATGTATGTAATTCACGCGGTCCAATAAAATATACTGAATATCATATTATATAGCACTAAACGTTACAAAGCAGTTGAGACTGAAATTCGTCAGTGTCATAGTAAATATCGTATATGTTCGTCATTTATCCAAGAATTCATCTGTTGCCCATGTATTTTAGAGGCAGTGATACCAATTGATTATCGCAGCGTAATATACCCTTGCATACACAATAAAACACAACTTGATCAATTGGAAGCAATGTCTGTTATAGTATATTGTGCATTGCCAAGACGCAGCTGTCAAAATTCCGAATGTATGCTATTTCAGCTCGTTTACGGTGTGTATTTCTTGTCTAAGTATTGTTGAGCAAAACGCGTAATGCTAAATATGGAATATTTATGAAATCAATTTGTAAGGCAATTTAACTAAACGTGAAATGTTAGCGTGTCAATGAAAACGGATATGCACACTTAAATGCCAAGCTAAATCGTAAGTAACAGTACCAACCGGAAATAATACTGTTCACATCGTTGTCGTTGTGGCTATCAAAAACGGTTATGCGTTACTGACGTCCCCCGTGCAGTAAGCTACCCCATGGTTAATTGTGATTGATGTTGTAGAGCACAGGTATAAAATTGCATAAAGCAAGAGTACGTAGAGCAAAATGTGTTCATTATGCTAGCACGTCGTAGCACTCAAAACAGCAACATTATCATTCAAGAATTACAATTTTGCGTGATTAGTTCTTGATTTATTCCGAGCGTCGTGAATATTCATTATGATTAGTGTGCAATTGTATTACAAAAATAGAGTGCGAATGTCTCAAGTGCTTAGCAATAGGGTTGTAATCGTGTTGAGATTAATATGCTCTACGATATTTTGGATTGTATCAAGTAGTATTTTCTTTGTCCTGCGTGATTTCAAGACATTAGGAAAATGAGATATATATTTAAAACTGGATGTAATTATGCAACATTAATCAATACCGTAATGAATGGCTCGATATGCCCTCAAAAGTATAAAAGACAGAAGCAAACCAAAACAAGTATGTCGAAAATGGTCTTCGTGAAACCAACCAGAGATATTAAAAACGAGAAATACTCTATGAGCAGTATGTAAAGTTATCAATACTCACCACCTTGCTGTTTCAGATCAGCATAATTGCTTTATTAACGCACTCGCTTCTGCTCATAATGACTAGTTAGTGCGTAGGTTCAATATCATTTTCAGTTTACTATACATTGTATTGAGCTTTGAAACTGACTACCGGTAGAAAAATGCTCGCCGTTTATAGCAATAATATAAATGTATTAAATACGTTGTCAATATTAAGGCTCCGAAATTTGTATAAGTTTGCAACCAGAAATACGAGTAGTTTAAACTACAACTGTTAAATATGCATCGCATTGAAAGTCACCAATTTTTGAGATGGAAGAATCTAGCAACCATAGTTTGGACGATAAATATATTATTTGTCTTTCGAAGTACGAGAGATATAATCAATACTCCTCTGTCCCATAACACCCTTGCAAAAAATAAAATGGCGTGGTATACACACCATGGATCTAGCTCATACATTCGTCAATCTATAACAACACTAAGTTATTCGAGCATTTTCGTTGTGTACCAAAACTATTCTTATGCTCAATTCCATTTTGTCACCTACCGTTTGAATGGTTTGACACAAACACTACGTTTTTATCCACTAAATGATGCCTCAAAGGTTGCCGAAAACATATTCTTCGTAATGACTCAAAGCCAATCATTTTGGTTCACTATTGACTTCAATCCGGTAAATATGCAAGCCACTAATACACCTAGCTACAAACAACACGTTCTATCATTTCCCCGACGAACCTCTTTCCAACGATCCGAAATGCAGCCAAAACGGAGAAAAAGTCGACCTATGTCATTGATTTAAAGTGTTTTCGATGTGGTTATACAAATGAGGAGTTTGAGATGGCCCCCTATAGCTTTCTAGATATCAGTAAGTGTAACTAACTAACTTCGTTCCTTGGCTCGAGAAAATTGTATAATATTAGCAATTCTTATGAATCAATGCTATCCTAAACAGCGCACTATTTCGTAAAGACGTTGCACTTCGAAGCATTTATGAAGCAGGTACAAAACTTATCCATCATTCTTTTGATTAAAGTATAGTCCGATTTAACGGACGTCATGTTGGCGAAAGCTGTAGCCAGTCTGCCAAAAAATACGCAAATGCGCTCGACACGTGATTGTTGTATCACCGCGGCCCATGCATCGTAGAACGCAGTCTGGGTGTCGTGCTTGTCAAGCTTGGCGCTGAAAATTGCGTTACCATTGTAAAAATTTAAGTGCTTGTGACCTTTCTCGACCTGATCGATAGAACCCTAACTTTATAACGTTGTCGAATGAGCGCGGTGCGATTCGAGATTGTGCTCGATAAAGTCGCCGTACCGCAACCTATTAATCTGAGTAGGAAGAACTGGAGGAGCTTTTTGCTGCAGTTGTGCATCGTTTTTGCCGCGTTCCGCTTGATTGTTGCTGAGCGCGCTGACAACTCACATTGCATACTTCGTGAGATAGTTGATGACGTCACTCTTAACACGCACGTCTAGGCTCTCATAGCAGGGTTTAAAGTACGAGTCCTGGTTCTCGATATTGCACACGAGCCCAGCACGCTCGATTTTTCAACCGCTCGGACATCACAAACTCGTCATTGTATTCGCCGATGCCATTAAGGTTATTGTCAGCATCGATGATGCCAAGCATTAGGAGCAAAACTCCAACGAGTGCCTTGTTAAGCGAGTCTTACTGTGTAATCATTCATGAGTGGCTCTGTATGGTGATGAACATGACTTGTAAATTTCATCGATTACAGGCGCAATCACATGTACAATGACCCACCACTAAGCCGACGGCAGGTTGCCGGTGGCGTAAGCTGACACGTGCTTATTGGAAGGACGGAGGTACATCTTAAGGCAGTCGAGCAGCACAATGATCAAGTCAACAATTGGTTTCTATACTCGGTATGTTAGCTAACACGTGCTTACTGATATGGCGGCGATAAAGCTTGAGGCAATCTAGCAGCATACCAAGACGGGCTTAACAATTCGGTACTTTTTTAGTACTTCCAAGACTTACCCATCGGTTCGGTATTTTTGGGTCTTCAAGTTCATGCGCATAATCCAATTCGACTGTGAGTGCAGATCGACTTGTATCAGCAGCGTCTTCTTGGATCTCTCGCTGTCGTACACCATCTTGGTGCCATTCTTTACGATCGCGTTCATCTGATGCGGCGAACACCAGATGCACAAAACGTGGTCCTCGGTCTCGTGAGCCATGTGTCGTCAAGAACAAACGCGCTCAGTGCCGAAACATTCTGTTTGACAATGGTTGGTGTTTTCTATGTTGCAGCCGCCGCTCCGCTGTCGTCAGTTGAGTCGCAATCGTTACCATCAAACCTGGCGAGCACTTTCCTTGGCCGAAAGAAAAGATCAGCAGTGATCACGTCAACAATCGACTTCGACAATCAGAATGTGAGCATGTCAGACTCGGGGTTCTTGTGTTTGTGCGGTGGGTTGGCGTGTTTCGCTTTGTTATCAAAATCATCAAATTACATTTTTTCTCGACTTTTACCAAATCTTTGCACTTCGCACATCAATCCGAGTGCTGTGTCTCATGATGACGACAACGCTATTGCGGCGCAAACGACGTCCAGTACTTTGTGTCGGTACGCAGGCGACTCTGGCGATTTAGACCCGCGTGCTCATCGCCAGCCTTGATTTTTGTACGCCTGAAAAGCGCAGTAATTGGCACTTACTGATTTCGTGCGTTTGTCGACTTCCTGAGCGACGTTGAGCCCGAATTTAACCCAGTGCGCTGACAAATGTGATGTGTTTCATATCTACGTTATCAACAACTCGGGCGTGTGATTTTAATGTGGAGAAAATGCGATTTTTAAAACTGTTATCAAGAGAGTGTTGCATCGATCATACGTGAGTCAAAGTGAGTGTGTTGCTAAATCTGGCGTGCGTGTGATCCATATTGCTAATAACTTTATGAAATGACGCTAAGTTATGGAAAACCCTGAAGATGAATCTATGGAAATCGTAAACATTTTGACCGAATCAGCGTGTTAACCAAATAATCATAAACATATGAGGCTAAAGTACAAGCGTTGATTCCCTTGTGTATTATACAAGTGAACGACGATTATACACATCATCGCGATATGGTGAGCAAGCGAAGTGATCCGTAGCGTGTGACTATAATGCTTGTTTAGACCTGAACGCGCGAATTCAATAAGCTGAAATAACTCTTCATTGTGTAGGGAACTGGTTGTAAAATCTAATATATTCAAATTGTTTGTTAGCAATAGCGTAACGACCGCGAATACATCGTATTCTGCTTTGTATCAAGGTATAACTGTTGCGTATGCTTAATTTTGTCCGAACATCTATCCCGTCTTGCTTAACTGACAACTTTTTTTCTGCTATAGTATCGAGCAAGTGCGACGAGAATATATGCGCGCTGTATTACGTTTATTGTGAGCCACACTCGAATTTGTCATGACGTACGATAAATGCATTTGATGAAGTCGGTTAGAAATGTGCTATGCTCAAGAATATGTCATACTTGACACCTATGAGCACACTAATGGATTGCTAATGCATATGATATAGCCAGAACAAATAACAAAAACCAATAGCGAGCCTATGAGCAGCCTTGCGCTGCTTTTTATTTGAAAATACTTTATATGCTAAAAATTGTGTTGCTACTGTTCGAATCTGCTAACCGTTGTTCTCTGAACCAGCTCAACGAGCAATATGAGTATAACGATATAGCCGCTTTACCCATTTATCTGGAGCATACGGGTGTTATCCTTTCATTTTTAGCTAGTCGTCCATGAAGTGAAATGGGCATATCGTACTAGCACTAACTTACCGTAATTTATCAAGCAAACTGAACGTAAACACTCTTTTGTGACGGTCATGCACTGTGAATGTATATATAGTTGATATCGTCTTTGTCACTTAATTTAGAATGATTTTGGTACAGGCAAAATGGTATATCCACATTCAGCGGCTCTATACATTACAGCATGCACATATTCATGTTGTATTTTTATTCACTGCGATATTAAATTTGATATAGATGTTCCAGCTCAAACAGTCAACTTTACCAATAGATATCGTACGACGGCAATCACAAGACGGTTCGAAAATGGAGCATACAAGATATGCGCTATGTGTCATCGAATGGATGCTTATTGTGTCATATAATTATAGCTTCATATGTAGATCTATTTGTGCAGCAATGTGGCTAGATCTAAACTGCAAAATTATTAGTTGCCAATTTCATAACAAAGAAACAGTTGTGGTCAACTCGTTTGAACTTCGCTACATATTTCGAAGGAAAACAATATTGATTCGAAGCTGATATCAGTAGTATGATACATCATTTCATTTCGTTAAAATCACCCACCAAAATATATTTTTGTCTGAAAATTCAAATTTGGCAAGCGAAGCAAATCGTCAAATCACTCGATGATAGAATTTGATTTGCATTCACGGATGTGTCACCCCGTTGTGTAAATGAAGGTTGTAGTAGACACGCAAATCAAGCAACAATAGGCGGTGACAGCGGAGTATCTAGTCATGTATCGATAGCGCGCAACAGAAGTCATCCAGGCTTCTGGCAGAAACTATAATCGACTTATCACTTGCTTGTGGTTACAGTATATCAAATATACTGTTTTGGAGTTGCGAAGAATATACCTACTGACTTGTTCGGCTCCTGGTATTAGCATGCCAACAGGCTACTTCCAACTCGCCTGCTACACTCTGCACACTACGGCATCGCTTGGGAGCATGAATCATACTCGCACTCGCAGCTTAATTGCTGCAAACGTTTGAGAGTACCGTTTGGTGTGAAAAATGGTGATAGCCGCTTACGGTATCTGTCATATGTGCGTGTCAATCTTGTATGGTTTGCAATTGCCACACACCCTTTCTGCTACTAAAATCTATCATTGTCATATCAAAACGCCAGTAACAAGAACAAAGTTGAGCGAGCTCGTCGTCGCAGCGTTAAAATCGAAATAAATATAATGCTACTTTATAATACGTACTTTTACGTGCACGCGCAATTCATGTTTAACCTGATACACTGTACTGGTAAACAGTGTACGTGACGTGGTCCGTGTTTACAAAATCATTTGTAGAAATAAAAACTTCGCAATTTTTATCATGCAGCGCGTTTGCGTGTAGAACATGAGCGTCAGCGAGTACTACCGGGCTCTATGGTAATGTGGTCTTGTCCACATCAACTCGTTTTTCTCGTCGGATTTTGCCTGATTTTTGTGCAAGGGCCAAATCCAAACGTCAAGTTAAGCGACAGCTTTTTAGCTGACTATTTATATTTCCACGTTGAAGTACTCAAATATATTTCATTAACGTTTTAATAATCGCATTTTAAAATGCACCTTTGGAGTTTTAGGGTATTATCTGAGTTGTGTTTTTCTAAGTTTCGTTTACAGTATTGTCTCGAGTATTATATGTTTGTATGCTGCCTACAAGCGTCTGATGTTACTAGCGCCAAAACATTTGGCGGCTCCGAAGCAACGTTAACATCCAGCACAAACATTGAAAGTGCGTTTTCACAATTCTCAGGTCTCCACGTAGAGAGTATAGGCAGCTCGGAGCAAAACAAACATATACGCAGCTCTGTTCCAAAAGTATCATTTCGAACGAACTGATAGTGAAAAACATTTTCGAGGTGGTTTATTTCGACAAATTTGTTCTTTTGGTTTATATATTCTCCATGTACATTTTTAGAGCCTCCAGCTTTGCGTGTTCAAAAAATGAGATTTAGACTTAGAGAGTCAGAATCAGGGTCACAAAGGTTACAAAAACGAGGCGACGCGCCAAAAATAATTGTCTAGTTCGGGATTGTCCCGTTAGTAATTACAGACGTAGTCGGTTTTACAACGTAGGCGACTGTTTTCTTTGCAAAAGTATGCGGTTGTCCCTCGTGGACAGTCCAGAGGATCTTCTAAAGGGTAGTATACACGATTCATATTTAGTCACGTTGTATCGATTCATACTTTATTTCGAGATAAACTTTTGCGTAGCAAAGGAATACAATCGGCGTTACTTGAGTGAAAGAGCGGCGAAGAGAGAGCGAGACGTGAGATTGGAAAGATAGAAATACAGTATTGACATGGCACAATTCGAAGTTGACACATACCGCGCATCGCATCACATCTCGACATCTCGACAAGTTCATCTACGTCAACTCGCTTGCTGCAACACCCGCCTGTCCACCTTGCAACTCCGCTGCGTGCATCCGCTCGCATATCCGAGCTCGCGTGCTGTTACCGATGGCGCAGCCTGGCGCGCGCAAGCTGCGTCTGCTCTGTCTGCACGGCATGTACCAGAACGCCGACACGTTTGCTGCCAAGACGAAGCACCTGCGCGCGCTGACGCGCAGCACGAACGCGACGGACGCTGCAAACGTCGAGTACATCTACCTCGACGGACCATTCACCGTAACGCCACGCGTGCTTGCGAAACAGAACCAGCACAGCCACAGCAGCAGCTCCTCCGCAACAACAGCAACCCGCAGTCCGCGCCATCGACCACGCAGCGAGCAGCTCTTCCGTGCGTGGTGGCGTCCATCGGGGCCGCACCAAGCAGCACCGACGCAGCTCGAACAGGACCGCGAACAGCTGCTCACGTCCTTGCGCACGCAGCTCGCAGCACTCGACTATGACGTCGACGGCGTCCTCGGGTTCTCGCAAGGTGCGAGTCTCGCATCGTGGCTGTGCACTGCGCAAGCGCGCTTGGAGCTCCGGTGGCGACCGCGCGTTGCAGTCTTGATCGGCAGCTATGCAGGTCCGCAGCAGTACAGTCTCGCAAGTGGGATCTTGCCTGCGACGCACTCGCTCCATCTGTATGGCGTGAACGACCACGTCGTTGCAGCAGCGAAGAGCGAAGCAGTCGTCGACGCGTTTCGACAAGCGCAGGTATGAGTTGGACCCATTTGATTCATTTGATTCAGTTGACCCACTTGTATTCAACGGGATATTGTGACTGAAAAAACGACAATGTGTGTGTTTGACCCATATCGATGGGTCATAGGACGACCCAATGACCCACGTCGTGACCACAATCCACGGCCAAGGCCACGTTGTCCCTAAATGTGACGCTGCGCTTGCGCAATTCCGTGCGTTTGTCGATCAGCACGCTGCGCACCGCACTGACTCGAATGGAACGACTCCAACCAGCAATAGCAACAGCAACAGTAGTGAATCGCACCCGCTGGTCGACGCCACGAAGCGCTGGTTGTGAGCAAATGAGTGTCATTTGAATTGTTGCAGCGGTGGTCAGCACATATGTGTGTTGGGCCCAATGCCCCAACAATAGTAGCCCAGCGATCAAAACAACTGTTTCGTTTGTCTGGACTGGGTCGATTTGTATTTGTGTATTTGTGTAAGAATGTACGAACGTACTGTACAAGGTTGCTGTACAAGGCTGCTGTAGAGGGTTGCGTACGATGCTATGGGGTGCCATCTTGAACGCCATTGCGCCTTTCATCCGTAGTATTCCAAAACATCTTGTTTTCAGTATGTCAATCGTCCCACATGAAACACCCATACTGAATGCAAGTGAAAGCAATATACCACACTTCAGCACATACTGAAAACAAGTGAAAATTACCACATTGAAGCTTCTGCTTCATTTTAGCGGTTGATAACCACTCGCACCGTCATCGACGTAGTAAACTAATACCCAAATTTTTTCAATAGCCTATTCGTTTGCCTCCGCAGTTGACGCAGCAGCTGCGACTCCAACGCTGCTCTCGCGGCTCCAGAGCGTCGTAAACAGTGCTGCAAAGCGCAAGAGCAAGCGACCACTTGTGTGGATTGCAAGTTCGCTTGAGTGGAGCAAGACGCCATCGAGGGTCCAGTCGAATGACCCACTGAGCAACGTTTGGTTATCGATGATACAAAACTACAGAGTGGGTCATTGCGAAATATCAGTAGATCGCAACTGGAGCGTTCGCATGCTATGAGACAAACGTACGTTGTGGCGCAGCGGCAGATCGTTGCTACCAACGCGCACAGCGATGCCCTGATTGCCAATACAAACAGTTAGACAAAGTGGGTTCTATAATTTAGACCCTCCCAACACGTGGGTCATAGCGCCAGATCGTCACCTTTTGGACAAACTGTGCGACAATCGCATTCTTCGTGTCGAGCGACAGGGCATGGTCAGTCAGTATGCGCATTGCAACGCCACGCGAGTGGGCAGCACTCAGCGTCTGGATGATCTGTGGGAGAAACAAGCGATACAAAAGTGGGTCCAATTGATACAGTCACCCAATGACCCATATTGTCATGCACACCCAATGACCCATTTTGACTCAATGACCCAAACACCCACTCGACCAATGACCCAATGACCCATTTTGACTCAATGACCCATTCGTACGTACCTCAGGGCATGTGATCTGTGGGACGCAAATGTCAATCGACACCGTTGCGCGTCGCACGATCGTCAGGAGCTCCAAGAGCGACGAGCCCTGGTCATGGACCCACGCGCAGTGCACGCGCGTGCAGCCAGCGCCCCAGTGGAAGCGCTTGCACGGCAGCGCCGCGTCCGGGAACACGAGCAGATCGACAAAGGCATCCTCGCAAGGCATCTCTGCCGAAATCGTCTGCGTTGCTGTCGAGATCGATATGATAGAAGCGGCAGCAACAGGAGCTGGGACAAGCTGCGGGAGCTCTGACAACACTGCTGATTCTGATTCTGATGCTTCTACAACTGGCGCAATCAAACGGCTGGAGGACGCAGCAGATCGAACAGATGACGACGACGATGTAGTAAAGCGTCGGTTGGCATCTGGACGAGGGAAGCGCACGTGCAGTGGCAAGCGCTCGTTTGGGTGCGCTTGCAAGTGCTCGAGGCGCTTAGCGAGGCCGCCCCATGGGACTTTCATGAGCTCGATCACGCCTGCGACCGAGTAGCCACACTCGAATAGCAGCACAGATGCCGCTGCTTCAATGTACGGCGGCACGACGTCGCCACGTTCGAGCTTGATCGTGCGACTGCCTTTGCTACTGCTAGTGTACTGCATAGGCGCAGCTGGCTGTGAAGCTACAGACTGTGCTACCATGACGCCGTCGCTGTCTTTGCGCGGTCGCTTGGGGCCAGGTGCGCGGCCCTCGTGCTGTGCGCAGAGTCGCTGCAGGCGCTTCGAGAGTCCGCCGCGCGGCATCTTGACAATCCGGACCGCGTCCGGCACGGCATACCCGCAGTCAAACACGAGCACCGCTGCTGTGTCTGCAATGTGCTGCGGCACGGATTTGTACACGCGCTTCGTGCCGCGTATAGTCAACGATGACGACGCAGCAGTGTCCGGGGTGTCGTCGAGAGTCGCGTCGTGGTCGACTGTATCGGTAGCGCTTTCGGTGTCAGCCTTGGCATGCGCCACATTATGTTCTTGTGCATTGGCGGCGCATAGGGGTAAAGTCTCTGCTGCTTGCACGGACGTCGCGACAGTTTGCGGCCCTTCATCGATGTCGCCTGTCATCTTGAGTTTCTGGACTTGCGACTGTGAATACTCGATTTGTCTTGCGGTTGAGCGCGCTCGCTGTATGAGTAGCGACATGTTCAAAATTCGTAATTCTACTAAACCAATACTCTCCAGTTATTAAACGACGTTGAATGGGGTCGTTACTAATCCATTTTCAATATAGGAGCATTTTACTAATCCATTACTCAAAACCCCCCAAAATACTACTCCATTACCCGATTTTCCATCGGATTCAAACAGCCAAAACAGTACAAATCCATTACATATAACATTAAGCTGGATGTCATCACTTCCACGCCAAGCTTCAATAGAGGCAATGCAATCATTTTGACCAGCACACCACTACTGATAGTTGCTGCTGTTTGCACTGCAAATGGTGGCGCATTAGAGCTTTGCTGCCACTCCTTGCTGGTGATGGTTGCTGCGATTGTCCTAGTTTGATCGATCATTACGGTTTGGTGGATCGGACGGATGAACAAATCGTCCATGCTCTGCTGCTGCTTTTGGTGGCGGTAGCATCGCTCATCGTACATGTGGTAGTGACTGTTTTCACACTATGATGCGGTATACAAGGCAACGACGATGGCGTATGTGTGTTCAAGCGTTATCGTGCATTGATTGGGCATTATAACCCATTAGACGTCATAGCCGTTCGAAGTCGTTGCCGTTCGACATCTATCGGTGATGCTTGTGTCAGTGCTGCTCAATCAATAGCACTTGAAGTTGCAGCCAGTAGAGTATCACGCGCGTTTCCTTTTGGTAAAAGGTAAATGGTTATATCTTGTTAACATTATGGCTGAGTAAGATATCTGCTTTTTGAAGGGAGGTAGTAGTTCACTGGTTTTTGTAATGGATTAGTAAAATAGTTTTTTAATGGTATTGGAAAAGTAACGACACCGACGTTGAATACACCAAAAAACATTGTAGTTGTGTCTCCACGAAGTCCACATTAACTTGTTATTGTATGATTAATAGAAATGTGAAGATCGTGTTTCATATGTGCTAATTAAACTTTCTGGTGTCATTCTACATACTGTTTGTAGCTAGTGCGTATCACATACACAAAACTATCGTACTCGTACAGCCACTTTCAATTCACTCAGTATGGAGTCACATAAAATTCCAGTTTATGGATCCCCCACCAGTTTTTGATCCCCCACCAGTTTTTGATCCCCCACCAGTTTTTGATCCCCATGGTATCATCACCGAAACATTTCTCTTGGGTTCGGAATGCACAGATGTGATCAATTGACAGAATGTAAAACCATTTTTTATCACAAACATGTCGGCGAAAGTCATTTGCATTACGTACAATATCAAGTCAGGGTGGTATTTGGCGGTGCAGCTTTAAAAGAGAAATGTAGCGTTGCGAGCATGCACACGCGTACTGTACACCACATCACATACAAGTGATTATACATACTCGAATTTGTACAGCACGAGCAAATATGCCATTGTCGAGCACGAATGTTGATAAACCTGTTTATACATAACGTGTTTATACATAACGTGAAGCATGTTATGCACCACAAGTGCAGCATCTTGGACGTTGTTGTGTTGTGACGATGCAAACCTGTTGCAGTTGCTCGCAAGTTGTGTTTTACTGAACTGTTGACGCTTACCCATACGGCGTGGTCTTCAGCACTCCAGCTTAAAGATAAAGACCATGCCTAGTACTATTTGCTATGCATACTGCTACTGATGTGATGTATGTCATGCGGTTACATCTTAAACACATGCACAAGCAGTACACTGCCTATCGAACGTCGGAGCAGAATACAGGGAGCAGAAAAACGCTCTCTCGCTGACCACAGTGCTACGACGTATGTGCGACATGTTTACGCAGCTTCAAGGGTTGACAGCAGAAGTGTTTTAAACGTCAGATTGCTTGTCGACATTTCCTGGAATTCAAGACGCTCCGACAGTGCCACCATTACATATTGTTGATTTAGGCAGCGACGTCAATGACGCACTAACTCCAATAAAGGCGTCTACTCGAGCAAAGCAAAGAGCGAGAAAAGGGGATGGCACTGTTGAAGGTATGCTGATTTTGCGTCAGGGTTGAATCAAGGCCGTATCCACATTTGCGTCAACGCGCCCCGCAAGTGAAGATCACGACAATAAGTCTGAAACAGTTGGAGAAGTGCAGCAGTTGGCGTTTACAATTCGCGGCCACACGATCGCAATGCAATTGCGTCATGTTTTGCTGTTGCTAGTGATCGAAACAACTTGCAGTACTTGCTTGTTCTGTTTGGTCTATCTCGCTGCTGATGGTCTCTTCTCTCTCATAATCTGTATCGCAGTCGTTGTCGATATGTATGAACAAGCTTTAAAGCACCATGATCCCTATATTCACGCTCACATTACTTTTTAGCGTCTTCTCGGCCATTGCCGATTTCAATAATAGAACGAGTCCTTTCCACACTCCAAACGCGTGCTCAACAACCATCCTTGTGCTCGAGTGGAAGGAGGTATAGCTGAGCTGATGCTGTGATAGTTTTCCGTAGTTCTCGCGTTCAGCATATGGAGTCCTCATCGCAGGCGAATGTGTATTGACTGCGCCGCCAAGAAAACATGGCAATCAGGTGATAGGGTCCAGAAGAGTTGACGATGAATTGCACTATACAACCATGTGTGTATGTGAGCAGTCGTGGCAGGTCCAGCAGCAGCTAAACGTGTGCGCTTGCGCAGTCGTCGCAGGTCGCGCAGCAAGTGCAACACAAGCGTGCTTGGAGATGAGGATGGATTGTTCGCCAGCTGCGAACTGTGTGCTCGTGCGCAAACGTGTCTGTGTGGCACTGGTCTTCGCAGTGCTGGATGCTATAATGCGACAACAAATGCGTGACGTGTACACCACTGCTCTCTTGGTTTGCGTGCTCGACGTCGTATCAACTTTGCGCTGTCCTTTTGACTTGTTGAGGTGGTTGGTTTGTCACAAAAGGCTATCAGCAAAATTGGAGCATCTCAAGCAACGGGCGATATCAATTGCTATCTCCCGTTGTTTCGTTGTTTTCTCCACGTCATGAAGATGAATATGAAATCTTCTGTTGCGATGTCGTACATTTTCAACTGACAGTCAATGAAAACGCAAACTTACGTCTCCAGTTCCAGGCTGGATAGCCAAAGACCACGCCCTTACCATTCGATTCTGGCATCATAAACTGGCATTTACATTAGTCTAATTTAGAGGAAACAATGTTTGTAGCAATGACACACAAAGTACAATCTGATTCGCTCAGTCACTTTCAATTTACTCTGTATGGAGTCACAACATAACACAACAAGTAGAAAGCGCACGCTAATGAAAAATAGCGTCACAGAGTGAACGAGCCGCTACGAACGCATGAACGACAATACAGCGGTCGGCTGAGAGGTCGGCTGAGAGTGCTCATGTTTGAGCAGCAACATGTTGGAGTGCTGCTATTATACGCAAAGTTTTACAATTTACTCTGTAAGATGAACAATGACGTTGTATATATTGCGTTGACAATTTGATTTTTCCCAAATTGATAAACTCTGTGACTTCTGCAAATACGCTAAATTATTATACCTAGGCGAACTCACAACTAATTGGGATGTATCATGAAAAGGGCTCTATTATTCCGCGAACAACAAGAACGCATGAATCTAAGTACTAATTTTATAAACATATATAAACAACCCTTGGTGTAGTGCGACAGAGGTTAGGCAACACGCTGTAAAGAATATATATTTGTTGTATTTCGCCGCGATAAAGAAGCAACATTGTTGATATAGAATAATGTATGCCCCAATATTCGACACTAAATGTTTTCATTATATGTAACGTATAGCTCAAGAAAAAGTGACAATGAAATATCTGGAACGTAAGACTTCAGCGGTCGATATATGATGCACACTGACGGACGCTTTTTGTAATATAGAAGCAGAAAATCGTGGCTTTCTACCCATGAGCGCTCCAAACATGTTCGATTATACAAAACGAAAATATACATGCATCTTCTACGTTTCGAAGTTGCTTCTGTTCTACGCTGCATACCAAGCGCACAGACGAGCAAGCGATTTTTAAAATTCTAGTTCTATTTTTGACTTCATTGTTGTACATATTATATATGTGTACAACTCTTCAATATGTAGGTGCATTATATGGTAGCAAATTTATAATACTTTGACATTGTACAGCAGCAACTACTATACTCGAGCAGCACAAATTTTCGTGTTTTTGCCGCACAGTGGCCAAACCATCGAAGTTGCAGCATAAAGCTGTAGTTTGACTTTTCGTATGAGTGGCGCTTTTGAAGTGCGTCTGCGCACATGTCGTGTACAATAATAGAATATTTTGCCTTATTTCTCACGTGTTGTCGTAAAGTGATAAATATTTGAATAATGCAGTACGTAGTTAAACTTACTGCAGTACTTTTACATACAACTTGTTATTAAATGTGACGCAGACTCGGTCGCGAATGGTGACTTGAGAAAACATAACGAATAGATAAATTGTATTTGACATGCAACCGATGTAAGACTACTGTGTTCATTATGTATTCAATCTGCGTCGGCGCTCCACCGACGCAACCAGCAGTTGGTTTAATAACGGCGAGTACACATTTATGTCACACACAATATCGACGAATTGGTCTTGCGTACATTAATTAGTGTGTGAGATTTGAACTAGACAATATACAGCAAGTATTACCTCGGTCCTGCTAATTTTTTGCGTTGGGTGGTGCTTGGTTGTAGCAGACGTATTTATACGTAACGTCAAATATGACGATGTTGGACACATATATATAACAATTATACATTGCATATGATAAAAAGAAAAGAGGCAAAATGTGTTTCAAATACATAGTAGTGAGCGAAGAAGACATGTCAGTTGCTTTATGGCACGCACAGGTACACTTCGTGACTCATTCTTCAAGTCTATATGGCAAGAGGCATCGACTTGAGCTATGCGTAAGCTGCAAGCAAATCACACACTCGACATTGATATGTTATTGTAGTCAAAGTGCAAAAATGCGACACAATTACAGAGTTATTGTGAAGCGAGAACAACGTTGATGACTGTTTAGCATATCAATGGATATGAACATTACACAACACGTATTCGTTGCACACAAGAAAACGTGGCTATCGCCTCTATACGAGTAAATCATATGACTAATAAACATAACAAATTTCTTGCATGTATTTTCGTTTTTCATTTGTTCGCTGCGATGTCATACATTCTTGTGCGGTGGTAAATTCCTTGCTGTAGCTGCTCAATCTAATAATGTATATGAGGGCATCTTGTACTGCAAAAGCTACAAAAGACCATTGTTTGGGGAATGCTGTAATGTGTCTGTCATTTGGTTTTCACATTGAATAGTAGATAATCGATGTTGCAAGCAATACAAACAAATTATTAATATTGTAAATATAATTTTTACATAGAAGTCGTCGCTCTCTTGCATCGAGCACACACTGTGCGTTACAATTCTTCTACTAATTTACATTGAGTGCTTTGCATAGGAATATATGTCCAAAACATGTATACTAATTATGCAGCGCCGAAATGAATGTCTGTAAACGATAGATTAGAGCTCCATTCTCGTACAGTCAAATAGTTAAGAGCTACACTGGATGTGCTGCAAACAAGTGTATAACATCACTTACAAAACCCAACATCTACACTACCACAGCAACACGCAATCCGACGTTTTAGTGGAGCGCGAATTCTGTCAAGGCCACAATGACAACAAATGTTTCTTCGGTGACGATGGACGCTTTGGATTTGATCGCGGTGAGGGTTGCTGCACGAAATCTCATATCTATACGCAGGCATAGGTATGGCCAATAGAGTATAACTAGAAACCGAGTCAGTGGATCGACGATGCACAATATATACAAAGAGCTCAAGGTTATCAGGGATCAACAAGTTCAGGCTTGTTTGTATTAAGCTATTCTTGTAAAAGAACGAGTTACCAAGTACAGTACTGTAGTGATCAATACAATATACAAGTGTTACGAATAAATAAGCTGATGATCTGTCAAATAAATCATGACTGTGTGTTATTGATTTGCTGTTTGTGTCAAGTATTGCGCGTATGAATTAGTTGCGGTTCAACGATAGCAATACTGTTTGTTTGATCTATTTTGCCCTGGTCAAAATATGACCTGTAAAACACCTTATCGTACATGTAGTATATATGTATACATGTTTTATCCACCCAATGCAAGTAATACGTTCACACTAATATTCGATAAACCAATGCGATATTGACGCGATCACAGCCACACCAGCTACGTATTGACAAAATCACTCTGTGTTTATCCATATCAAAAATCGTCATTATTATATTATTGTGCACTACAAGTACTGTAAAACGGTGTGATTTAATTATATATGTCAATTCCCATCTATTTCCATATATCAAAAACAATAACATTCTCTCGTGGAACGACACGTAAACATTGTCTTGATTTTAGAGTCTGTGTGATAATTATTTACATTTACATAATAGCTCAATAGGTGACTCAGTACAACATTTACGTGCATTCGCACGTAAATATTAACATAAATGCAAGTTTATTAAAATACGAGGTATATTAATCGAGTTCTCGTATTACCATTACAAGACATTTTCACATGATTGCGCACATACAAATCAAATCAATCTCATAGAGTTTTTAGAATCGCCTTACGGTATAGCTGCTGGTGTTGCAGTTTACATAGTAATACTAGCGCCTCAGTGTACTTACAGTTTGTGACATCCGTTGGTCCGTCATATCAATATTTCCAGGTGTGTACTCACTCCCATAGTGTAAGCTATAACTCACTGGAACCAGCTCTAAACCTTCCGTAAACGCAACATGCGAGCAGGCGCACAAAATTTGTGGATGCATATAGTAGGTCTTCTTAATTTGTGAAAGGTTTTAAGGTACGAAAATGCGATTTTTCGAGAGCTTTGGATGCCTTACACTGTCGTTATTTCTTCAAATGTAGTAATTAAACTATGAAGGATCGTCTATACCGTTCGATCTTAAATATTTAACTTGAATTTTAACTTCAATTATGGCGTCGAGTGCCTGGAATTGCGATTTCGATCGCCCCTTCACACAAACAATCAAACATTAATGGTATTGCTCGCAAGCGTAAGACCTTAATACAGTAAGGGAGATGCGTCAAACTCATGTTTCTTAGCAACATATATTATATATATGTCACCGCTAATTTTTCTTGGTCTTTCTGAGTTTAGGAATGTAGTATATTGAATGGCAGTTAGTAAGCATGTGAGGATGGTAGAGACATGCAACGTACTACAATACGTTTGCACGATGTGCACTAGACAATCTTAATTACATACTAATTGGCTTCCACACTCTCGGGAATTGTTATGCGCGTGGTCCTGATGAAGTAATTTAACCCAATCTCGCAGATGTTTTAGTATTATTGCGAAATTACAACGTTGAATAGCTGGAAACAGTCTAGAAAAAAGACGGCATCGAATACATACGTAAAACTGGGTCATCTGTCACAAAACTTGCGTGGCGCACCCGTTTTGGATATGTCAACAATATTTTGGCTATTCGCGAATGAGCACTTGAGATTGTTTTAAGCACTACCGCATGTGAGAGAGTGTGAAAAAGATAGGAAACGAGGGGACACACACATAAATATAAAGAAAGAGGAAAATAAATAGGACAAGAAAGAGAGAGAGAGAGATGGTATTTTGGGGAGTGCACGGGTGAGTCCGCGAATGAGTCCACGGGTGACTCCAAGCATGAGTTTTTTTTCACAAAGTATTTGAACCCATTTGACCTCTATATCATATATATTATAACTGGGAAATTAAAACGTTGAATGGCTGGAGTTGCAATTGAATGACCCCCTTGCAAAAACAACAGTCTAGAAAAAAGACGGCACAGCACGAACGAAGAACGTCGACCGTGCGCTCTCGTCGCTCTTGCTGCTCGGCCCTCGCGACCACTTGCACGGAGCCACCATGTCGGCCGAAGAGATCGCGAATGCGTTCGTGCAGCACTACTACGCGACGTTTGACACGAACCGCGCAGCGCTCGCGAACCTCTACGTACGTACATGCATCCATTGCTCCTCGCTTCACGCGCTCTTTCTGTATATCGCTGCAGTGGCGACACACACTCTGACATGCTTTGCATCGACCACTCACGTGCACTAGCAACCCGTGTCGACGATGACGTTTGAAGGCGCGAAGCTCACGGGCGCGCAGGAGATCATGGCGAAGCTCTCGACAATGCCAACTGTCGCGCACAACTGTACGATCATCGACATCCAGGGCTCGACGTCGCCGAACGCAATGCTCATCTTTGTTCAAGGCAAACTCACGGTACGTTCGAGTGGGTCATTGGGTTGTTGTAGTGGGTCATTGGGTCAATTAGACTGACTCGTTGTGTCTATTAGATCGACGGTGGGAACCCGGTGTTGTTTACGCAAGTGTTTCAGCTCGTGGCGCACCAACCAGGACAGTATTACATCCACAACGACGTCTTCCGCCTCCAGTACGGATAAACGCACAGACACACGTCGATCAACTCGTTTGGCATTACGCACATTTGTTTGTAGGAGTGGTATGCAAATCGAATAACACGATGTGACGTGATGGATCTATTGTTTCAATACATTTGTCATTCTATACTCTTATTTTGATACCCTTTGCGGTGTTGTTTCGAAAGTCAAAGCAGAATGAAACAGTACAATTGTAAAGTGTTTCGTATTATGTGTCTGTTTGCCACACTGTCCCAATAGTCCTCCTCTTTAGTAAGAATCACTAGGGTGTCGTCGCTTTGCTGTCGTACTCGTCGTCGTCGTCTCGGGTGCGTCGGCTACTTCCACTCGCTGCTGCCTGCAATGGCGCAACGCGACCCCCCGGTGGCCCAGCACTCGCGCCATTCCCTGTCCCTCCTGCACTGTTGCTTACACCAGCAGCTGGCAGTGCGAGTGGTGCGTCCTGGTTGAGCTTCTTAAAGTGCACGATGCGATGCAGAATGAACTCCAGCACGTGCTTTGCATCGTTCCGATCGGCTGCGAGTTTTGGCAGGACGCCGAGGATCGATGCACTTTCGCGCACGTAATACTCCAAGTCATCGTCACTGCATTTGTTTGTGAGTTGCGCCAATCGCAACGACTCACTGGCAAAGTGTTCGTCCAAATCAAACTGATCGAGCGCCGGTGCCGGTGGTTCCCGCAACGTCGGTGGAAACACCGCGGACTTGAGCGGTGGGAGTGGACACTCAAACTGGAACACAACCGGCACAAACAATGCGTTTCGAAATATGAGTATGCTTTCAAAACAAAGTACATTTATGCAAGTATCATTATAGATGTAACACATAGTATGAAAACACCATCTCCAGTGTATGACACAGATAGCGAAAACTGACCATACCATGCATTCCACAATCGCATGACGCATACCTGTGGTGGAATGAGCGTCAAAGGCTCGTACTTGACCCCCAACTCGGCATGGAGCCGCACAGCGTCGGGAATCAACGCGGTGTCAAACTTGAACAGTGCGTCGTCAAACAGTTGCGTAAAGTCCTTTGGGAGTGCATCGCTCTCTTGCATGCACGACCGCAATCGTTCGCTCAGTGCTTGTGTGTCCGGCAAGCGCGTATACTCGTGCACATCTGGATCTTCTGCATCGACGCCATGAAAGTTGATCGAAGCGTCTTTCAAGAGCCAGCGGAACACGACGTCCTGGAGTTTGGCATTCTCTTCTTTCTCGAGCCAGTCGTCTGTAAAGCACTGCGCGGACCCAATGACGATTAATCTTCCAGACTTGACAGCGTGTGCAGGCGCTGCGATCCCACCGTCTTGCCACGCAGCAACGACTGGGCGGTTCACAGGGTACGAGATGAACCCGCTTGAAAGAATGGGCGCTGCCGGTTTCTTCACGTTGAGTGTTGCACCATACGGATACACGAACGTCAGACCGTTCTGGTCTTTTGTTGTTGTAGCGGTACTCGAAGCTCTGGATGTAGAAGCGATGTCCGTTGCTGCAAACGCGTCTTTCCGGCCAGAGAGTTCATTGACCTATGTATCGAATACGAGTTGGTCACTCATTGTATATGAATTTGTATGTAAAATGGCAATGCGGAAATGTACACATAAAACGAAACGGCAGACGCACCACGCGCGCAACTTCGCGATTGATGACGCCATTCGAGATCAAAACTTCTTTCGGGTGGTGGTACTTGTGATAGACGGTTCGAATGACCGCGTCTGGGTTCACAAAAATGCCGTAGCTAGAGCCAGACGCATAGGCGATGAGATAGACAGCTAGACACACATGCTGGTGTCATGCATGCAAACGCACTCTTTGAGCCATCCGTTGAGGTTCGTATCGCCGGTCTGTTCGCCGCCTTCGGTCAGCATGAGCAGCACGCTGCCACCGGTGGCAAGAAAGTCTTTGAGTGTTGCAAACTCAGTCGAACTGAAGCGCTCGCGCACGCCCGCGAGCACGAGAACGCTGGCGTCTTTTATCCGGTCTTTCGACAAGTCGTCCTTGTTGACGTCGACTTTGCAACTCGCTTTGAGCTTCCGTGCGAGCTTCTTGAAGCCATTCGTAGGGTAAAACATCTCTTTCTTCGATGCATCGAAGAGCACGACCGGAGACTTGCTTGCTGCGCCGCCATCGCTCTTGCCAACTGCACGGCGCGATGCGTCGTCGGCCATCGGGTGATGTCGTGTGACGATGCAATACGAGCTGAAAGCAGGAGATGGCGTGACGATATTCGAGCTACAGACGACGAGAAGCTGCTGCCGCCGCTGAGAAGCAAGCAAGCAAACGCGCAGGTGTTTGTGCAGGAAGCGTCAGTGCCGCTGCAGCATGCTCGTGTGATCGGTTGCGTCGCGTCCGTTCGAGTTTTCACAATTGTATTGTATTTTTGATAAATCGAGATTATAACTTTGTCATAACATTGCTTTAACTACTGTAAGGAGGTCAATCAATCTTATGTTTGCTCGAATGGCTTCCCACCGTCAATAAATCACAACTCGTTCGCAGAACGCACGACGCAGTAGGCAGAGAGCGAGCAGATCGTGCCACACGCGACGGCATTAAGGCAGAGCAAAGGCGTGCACAGCGGGACATACCACAACTACAACAGCCACAACAACAGCTGCAGCTCCACGTAGTATCATGGTGCGTCTGCACGTGTGTCTGCGTACAACGCGACGGCGTCTGCCTCGCACACACAGCGTTGCACCTGTGCAAACGCGATCTCACCCCCTTCCCCCACTTTACCGCATACGCACAGGCCGAGTTCCGCCAAGCAAAGCACACGATCATCCTCGTGCAGTACACGCGCGACCCAAACTCGCGCACGTACCTCGACTTTGAGTCCGTGAACGGCGGCATGGACGGCGTCGTCAAGATGTACGAAGCGAAGCTCAAGCAGCTGAACCCGAACATGAAGAACATCACGTACGACATCCAGGACCTGTACAACTACATCGACTCGCTCGTGGACCTCAGCGCATTAGTGTACGTTTCGAGTGATAACCTGGCAACTTCCACTGGCTATTTGATTGCACCAGATCGTGATTTGGCTGACAATCGTGCCTATCCATTTGCACTGTATATCCGCAACAGGCTCGATTTGGAAACGAAGACGTACTTGCCATGCGGCAAGGAGTGGATCAAAAAGAAAGTCTTCCAGGTGCTCAAGAACCAAGCAGGGTAGAGGCGTTGATCACAATCGAAGAGAAGCGAGGGGGGGAGGAGAGAGAGAAAGGAAGAGAAGAGCGTCTTCAATGTGAATAGCAAAGCAGGTTGCACACACGTTTACAGCAAACAAAAGAACTCATAACGCAATTGTTATCATAGGCAATATTTCTTGTGTCTTGCATGTACGCCAGACAAGACGGTTTGCATTGTTGTATGCATTCACTGTGCAAGCAGCGCCATGCGCGCAGCTTGGTACACGTAGTAGAACTGCACGACAACGAGCACGGCGAGGCCGCTCGAGACAAATGACGGTGCGCGGAGTGCAAGCGTCGTCGCTTTCGCAAGTGCTGTCGTGAGCAGCAGTGTCCAGCACACGACAATCACGGCTTCGAACGCACTTGTTGCCATTGCAGTCGTATTTGTTGTCGAGAACAAGTTGCCTTTCGCGCCTGTTCGAGACTGAGTGATCAATTATGGCTCGCTTTTGTTGGGCCAGTTTTGTAGCTTTTCAAAGCTGTTAGTGAAATCAAGTCAAACAAAAAACAAACACAAATTGCGCAACGACACATCCACGACAATGGCAAGCGAAGCACACGACGCGCCGACGCTCGACATGGTGAAGCTCATCAGGTACGCGCGCAGCTGCACACGCAATGCGTGGCGTGCAGTAGCATTGCAGCACACTGATGCTTTCTACTGCACACGACAACGACAGCGCCGAGGGCCACGAGATCTATATCAGCCGCGCATGCGCCATGGTCTCGGGCACGATCCGCGCAATGCTCAGTGGTGCGCATGCGTCTGCTCCTCTCTCTCTTGCTGCCTACCACACATCCACATGCACACACACGCCATAGCTACTGACACTTGCACACATGATCCATACACAATGCTGCTCCGCAGGTCAGTTCACCGAGAGCAAGGGCGAGATCACGTTCCCGGACATCAGTGCGCCGATCCTCGAAAAAGTCACGCAGTACATGTACTACAAAGTACAGTACACGGACAGTACGTCCCGGTTCCCCGACTTTGTGATCGAGCCAGAGGTCGCAATGGAATTGCTCATGGCAGCAAACTACCTCGACTGCTAAGTTAGGTTGTAGACAGAGGCTCTCACCACAGCCACTTACCACTACATCCACATTCCAATTCCATTCAATCTTCTTCGTTATTGCTTGCTTGTATGGATTACGCCAGTTCATACAACATCGCTACGCCAGTTCATACACCATTGAACAACATTTCAACTGGCAAAGTGCAACTCGCGACGCTTCAGTACAACTCGACACAAATACATACACTAGATATGGAACATCGCCACTCCGATCAACGCCGCCGCAATCGCGCCGATCGATCGGCGCGGTTGTACCTGCAGATCACGATCTGCTTCAAGACGTGGTTTGCGTTGCTGTTCTACCCCCTGTCGCTCTTGCTATTGCTCGAGAAGCTGTCGCGGTTTGCATTCACCTCGCGCCTCACGCGCGTCTTGCCAGTCGCAGCGCTGGCGTTGCAGCTCCTGGCCGATGCTGTACGGTATCGCCTGGGAACGCACGGCGCGTTGCAACGCAGAGTGTTTCACCTCACGGCGTTCCTCTTCCTCGCGCTCTGTCCACTGCTGCCATGTGGGCTCTACAGCGCGTTCCTCGCTGAGCATCGTATCCCATTTGACACGATTGCAGGGTCGCTCTCTCTGGCGCTCCTTGCGTGCGAGTTTATCACGGCGCTTGTCGTCTTGCGCGGCCTCTTGCGGCACGAAACGAGTCGCTTCGTACGGCTGCGCGAAGCAACACGCGAGAAGCGCAAGAGACAGCAGCAACAAGGTGCAATCGCGAGTGGCGAGACTGCAGCAGCAGCGATGGCGTCATGACAAGACGCCAATGGCAGCGAGGTGACAACAGATGCAGACAGGCAGTACGCTGACGGAATGGTTCAGCATACTGGAGCGAGTGTAGGTGCGTTCGAGCAGCACAGCGCAGCATAATCCATATCAACAGCATACGGATGGTGCTAGAGAGAGAGAGAGGAGAGCATGGCAATAGTCAATACTAATCACAATCGATGTCAAAAACCATACCATCAAATCTCCTTAACTCTCTCTCTCTCTCTCTCTCTCTCTCTCTCTCTCTTGCGTTCTCCTCTCACTTTTATGAAGCGTCGCACCAGCACACGCAATACCTTTTTAGACGACGTAACAAGCTTTACGCACACAACGACTACGATGTCGGCGCTACGGAGCATGGAGACGTCGCACAAGAGCATCGTACGTTCAATAGCCCTGATACGTTTGCCTTTCTGCATAATACCGCGACAGCAACACGGCTACCTACAGCCGCCGCTTGTATGGGATGCCAGGCGATCTTGCGGTGCAAAGTCGCGGTCGTCGGCGACGCGACGGTCGGGAAGACCGCGCTGTTGCAAGTACTCAAGAGCAACGGCCACGAGTACCCCAAGAACTACGTCATGGTGCGTTGGTCTTCTACCGCTCCTTGTCTAGTGTATGCTCACTGTTTGTCGCTTGAGTCGCTAGACGTCAGACGTCGAGTTGTGCGTCAAGAGCATTCCGATCCCAGACACGAACGTCGTCGTCGAGCTCTACCTCTTTGACTGCGCAGGTCAGAGCATCTTCAACCAGCTCGACTTTGGCACGTCTCACGTACGTTAACGTAGGCTGGCTATCCTGCAATGCATGGCATGCGCTGAGACGGACACTCTCGGTACCACAACTCACATTACGCTCGACAGTACCGCGGCGCGTCGATCGCAGTCGTTGTCTTTGACGTGAACAACAAAGAGTCGTTCAAGTCGTGCACCAAGTGGTACCAGGACGTCAAGAACGCATCGCCGACGCACAACATCCCAGGTTATTTGCACGAATTAGTAAACAGGATGCCATTCATGGTCTCATGCTGCTGCGTCTGGATGTTTGCAAGGCGTCCTCATTGCGAACAAGACCGACTTGCGTGAGAGCAACAACCGCGATGCGATCTCGACGAAAGACGCCGAGGAGTTGAGTGACCGGAACGACTTTCAGTACTTTGAGACATCTGCGGTACGTTTACGCGACGATCTCGTTGCTGCCTGAGCGTAGCGCACCGATAAGCAAACACGTGCTGCTGTTGTTGTTGTTGACACATGAAACAGCAACAGAACACGGGCATCGAGGCGCCATTCGCGTACATTGCTGGGTGGTTTTACAAAAAGTACCAGAACGCAGCCCAACGGGCGTAACATACAGTCGAACAACGAAAAGTGGAACAGCATCATTTACTATGGTACACTTATACAGAAACAGGATCGACTGGCGGCAACTACATACTTTAACAATCAACAATCAACAAACACTCTATCGATTGCACATCACACAACGTCATCGCCTGCTGGCGTCTTGTGCAACGCAAACTGGCTTGTTGTTCTTGTTGCTGTTGTCGTTGTTGCAGTCGCGCGCGGTTGCGTGCGCCAGTACGACCACAGCGCGATCCAGATCCAGATGTACTGGACCGCGTGCATCGGGTTCACGTGGATGTGGATGCGGTCGCATGCGATGCCGTTTGCACAATCCAACTCGAGCGGCTGGACGTTCCAGCGCTGTGCAGCAAAGTAGACTTGCGCACCAACACAGAGCAGCGAGGCAGTCTCGGTCACGAGTAACACGCGGCGAATGCGCGTCGCAGGTTTGCGCACGACGCGCCGTTTGTGGAGCTGCGCAACTTCTTCCAGCACGGCTGCATGGTCGTCATCGCCAGCGTCGCTGCTGACCTGCGTGCTGCTATGGCGACTGCTCTGCGTGCGCGTATATGCGTCGTCGAGTGCACACTGCGCTTGCATTCGCTGCGTCTGCTGCGCGCACATGCGGTCGATGGCTTCGAGCCGCCGGACGACTTGGAGGCCATAGACGACGAAGCTCGTGCTCAAGACGAGCTGGTAGCCTGCCGAGACGTACAGTGCAACAGGCCCACGGACGCCACCGAAGCCTTTGGATCGGATCGCACTTGCGTCGCTCACAAGGAAGAACGTCCAGATGCATGCGATCGCCAGACGCTCGACGACAACGAGCGATTGCCGCTTGGCGCCGAACGTGCCATGTTGTGTGATCGAAATGTAGAAGCTCAACGTCTTGATTCTGTTTTAATGGAAGGAAAAAACAAAACACAAAACGATGGAACGAATAGCATGGAACACACCATATTCACGGATGGACGTCAATGACTGATGATGTCCCCAGATATATGGATAATGATACGCCAGCATTCGCGTATACACGAACGTACAAAATCGTGTGGAGGGTCGCAGTGCACGTGTCCGAGAGGAAGTTCGAGAGCGGCCGCGGCGTGTAGTGCGCGTAGCTCCCAGGGTCGACGCCGCGCAGTGTGACTGTGAGCGCAGCGTAAAAGCACAACGCAAAGATCTGCTTCTGCAGCTTCGCGGCGCCGTGCGAGCGCATCGCACAGGCGAGTTTGTATGCGCTTGCGCACAGTACGGCAAAGCCTGCGATGCAGTACACGAGCTGTGTATTGTAGTACGCGTCGCCGCAGAGCGCAGCGAGCGTCGTGGTGCACCCATGCGCAGTTTGTGCGAGCCCAAACTCGCACGTTGCGTCTGTGACGCTGACAACCATCCGCACAGCAGCGAGTGTCGGTCGGTGGTGTGTAGCTGTGCTGCTGCTCGTAATCGTGCGATGCGAGAAGCGAGAGTGGCTGCTGTGCTGCTGCTGCACGTAGTCGTTGCCAAGCGTAGAGACACAGCGTCACTTGCGCATGCGCACACACAAATGAGCTCGCGACGTCCCTGCAGCTGGCGCTCGTGGCGCCGCATGGTTTTGTTTGAGGATGGCGACACGGTAAAAATGAACGGCCTATATATTAGAGAGTCAGCGAAACATGTTGAATATAGTATGCTCGATCAATCCCTATACTCGCTGTCACGCCTCTCCGAAACGCCATGTGGCGCTCAGCGCTAGCTGTTGACCACTCGGTACCGGTACTCTCACGCAACGTAATTGACACTACAGTCGCTAGTAGTGCGTCAGTGTTGCTGTGATGCCTGATCGCATAGTGTCTCCTTATGCGAGTGTCGCGCAGCGAATCGAGTGACTTGAGGGTGGAAGAGCACACCAAACGTTGCCATGCCATTCAATGTTGCAGAGGCAACGGACACAGAAGCAGCACGTGCAATGACTCGATAGAGACTTCGAAATGCATATCAGAATCAATTGCACGCTCGTACATCGCGAGGCTTAGTCTGCCGAACTAGCTTCTCCGCCACCGCTACCACCTCCGCTATCACCACCTCCATTGGCCACTCCATAAATGCTGTTGCTGCCTCCACCTTCTATATCGACGCCAACCATTGTGCTCGAGTACCCACCATAAACAAAGCCCGAGTCGCCAAAGTTGGCATCGCCACCGCTGCTATCGCCAGATCCGTGTCTGGACATAGATATCAAAGTGAGCACGAGCATCGTAATCGCGACGCACGCTATGACAACAATCGGCAACATGCCTGCGTTTGGCACGACAAACGCAATGATGATCGAGACTGCGAACAAAACGACGATCAGCAACGTGCACATGAGCTGTTTTGATGGCGTCACGGCGAGCGTCCTGCGGTGCTGGTTGCGAGCCGACATCGTGCATCGCGTCGACTGAGATTGCGACCGCAATTGCGGTGGGCATATCGTCCTCGTGGGTCGTGTTGTTGGACTTTGTGCATACCGTTGTGGATCGCAGTCAATCGACTCGTGCTGCGTGCAGTTTGTTGCGATTGCTGGTGGTATAGCAGCAGACGTGATTTTCACTCTATGTCTCGGTGCTGGACACTTGTCGATGCCGAGGCGAAATTGTGAATGACTGAAACACGACAGTGAGGTTGCAGTCGCCACATGCGGGTGTGTCCATGAACGAACGAGCTCACTTGTACTCATAGTGTCGCAAAGACGGAAGCAAATGCACCGCTTGTCAAGTGACACAAGGACTGATGAGTACGATAAGATATGAGTTCATACTTGATGAGTTATGAGATGTATCCAATACTGCGAAAATCAGAAGTCAACTTCGTTAGTATCCACTCAGTCAGTCGATTTTCACTCGATCAAGTCATGCAGTAAGTATTGCATATCCAGATCAAAAAGGCACTGCTCGTGCGCTTTGAAAATGACGCCGTCGGTGTGCACTAACGGCGCTACCTATACCTGTGGAGTGCAGCCGTGATGCCGTGGCAAGGACTGGTTTAGACCTCTACTGAAGTACTTCATTGTTATGATTCTCGACAATAGTTGATTGTCTCGATTTTGATATGATTTTTTAATCTGAACCCAACTCAGTATCCAGCATGACAAACATGCAGCAACATTGTGCTTATGCTAACGCTGCACTTGTTTTGCGCATGTCATACACACTCACTTTTGCGCCATCGTTACCTGACATGCAAGCAGCCGCATAATACTCGGCAGCGTTTAATGTACTTTAATGACATCAACAATCGCCATTTCCTTCACCAAATCGTACTGTCACCTGATACTCTACCAGACGGATCGTTCGAGTGCAACACATCGCACATGCGCTTTAGCGAAGCTGCAGCTCCACATCACTATGCTCGCTAGGCGAGCAGCGCTGTGACCATGTGTACTGAATGAACCGACTAAATTTTTGGTCATCTAGATTTTGACTTGAAGTGTTCAGTCTGTACCCATTTCAATATCCAGCCAGCACGACATAGATCGACTTCAACGCAGTAGCATCACATGCACTTTTGCCTCACGCATGATCCTTCAGCACTCACTTGTAAGCAGCGAGCATTGTCCAAACTGCAAGCAACAGCATCGAACGCACTACTGTCTACGTTTATAATCGCTGTTGTCTTCCACATCGACAGCAACCATCGACATGCTCTGCAAGTAAGAAGTACGCAAGCGCATCGACACACACTTTCACATCCAGTAATGAAGACAACAACAACAACCGTCGTGCTTGCAGCGCTCGGCGGGACGCTACTACTGCTGTTCCTGTTCTGCTGTTGCTCCGGATGCGGCATCTTGTGCTGCGATGACAAGGACGACGAAAACGAGCACGGTCAATACCATACTGCTGGCGCAACTGACGGCGGAATTGGAGCCTGCTGTTGGGATTGTGACAGCGGTGACAATGGCGACGGGGGTGACTGTGGTGGCTGCGATTGCGGCGGGGGTGACTGCAGTGGTGGCTGTGGAGGCTGCTAGTGAACCTTGTTTACCCCATTCAAATACAACGACCCAAACACAAACCACACGATCCGAAATGCTCATTGCACTGTCTCTACGTTATTGCACCAGCATTCTACCGAGGCAGCATATTCCCATTTGTTCCACTAGTGATCCCACCACTCACACTACTCAATGCACGTTTGACTTGCTCGGTCCGCGACACGACGCGCTTCAACTTGCGGCCGACGAATGATCCAGACTCTCGTATTGGCGCTTGCGAGATCGGATACAGATCATCTGGGTCGACGTGCTTTGCGAGCCGGAACGATCGCGCACAGTGTTCTTCCTCCAATTCGCGCCGCGTGATGATCCCTCTTACATTATTGTGTCGATTCACAACGACCAAGTGGCGCAAACCCGCACTGCGAAAGAGCCGATACGCACGTACGAACGGCGCTTCTTCCTGGATCACAAACGGCGTGGGGTTCAGATACGGCGTCAAGTCGACCCAGAGCGACCGGTCCGCTTCCGACAGCGTATACTGCTGATTATGGCCGCTGGGTGGGTTATTGAAGGACCCACCACTTCGACGGTTGGAGTGTCCCATCAGCGTCGGGGTCGGATAGCGTGGGTAATGTGCTTCCATGTCCCGGTACGACAAACAGAATGTCCCATCGGTCGAATCGGTTGAATGACCCAACAACGCATCGTTTGCATCGAACGACCCACTCTGTTTGCCCCACACATGACGTCGCTGTCGCCGCTCCCGCCAGCGTCGAGTGCGATGCGCACTGTCCGTCTCGTCCGAATGGGTCATGGGTGGCGGCTGCCGCTGGAACGGAATCGGTTTCGTTGCGTGCCAATCACGGTGGCTCAAAATTACATTCAGTTGTTTCCGTAAGATCACGCCAGCAAAGAAACGACTCCCAAACGTTGGGTCATCGACGATCACTGGAAATCCATTGTGTTCCGTCGACACGAGCAGATCAAACACGACACCGGCACGTTCGACGATCCGCAGTGTCTTGGGGTTAGGTGTCATAATGTGTTTGACACGCAAGAACGACCCACGCAACGACGGGTTCCAATCCAAGAACGGTACGTGGCGCAAATGGATGTGGATGTCGTAGATCCCGCCTTCGTTGACCCAATTGCCCACCCACCGTGCAAAGAACGACGTGAGAATGAGCGGAAGCCCAAACTCGATGTTCCCAGTACATTCGAGCATGATGACCGTCAACGAGATCGTCATGCGGGTCACACCGCCGAGCATCGCACACGACCCGATTAACCCATACGTGCGTGGGTCGATCGTCTTGAGCGCTAACCGCAGCGTGAAATAGTTAATCACACGCGTCCACAAACGCCCGTACGCTGCGCCAATCAAAAGCGCTGGCACGAATAACCCACTCGGGACTTTCAGTCCGTACGTCCCACACGCCAAAACAAACAATAGACCCCAAAACACGACGAGGTTTGTGACCCCAAACGTATCCGGCGGTGCGTGGAACAAATGTTTGATCGCAACTTCCCCGGGCGACAGCAACAGCGTCGCGAGGTCGTTGTATTCACCTGGGGGACAATAGAATTGCACCAATTCGCGCACGTACGGATAAGGCGCTTCTGGGGTAGTGAGTGGGGTATGCAGTGGAGCAAAACACGCAATCGTTGGATCGACTGCAGAACAGCTGTCACAGACGCAGGTTGTATGGTTGTCGTGGGTTTTGAGTAAATGGGACATTGCAATCGACAGAGGGGGCTGTCGACTATCTGCTGCGTCCCTCGGCATCACTGGGATTTGCAAACATTGGCCCCACGCAAATGGAACTGCAAACACAACGGTAGATATAACGAGCGACACGACAATCGCTTCGACCCACGCACGTCGGCGAGTCCGAACCCACCGACTCCGAACGCGGGTCAAACGCGTATTCAACGAGTTAAACAACGCGCCTTGTAACCCACCGCCAATACCTATGAGGATAAACAAAGGCACTTCCCAGATCTGATACGTCGACGAGGCAAACGACCCAAACGTGAATGTTCCAGTGTGCGACCCCAACGTCCCCCAATCGAGCGTATCGTTGATCCCAGACAAGAAGAATGCGAGCGTAAACGTCGCGGCCATGGCACAAAACAGCGTCCGCCACGTCAGTGTCTGGTTCCAAAACGACGCGCCTTCCTCTAATACAAACAAAACGCCACCGATCGGTGCACCAAATGCAGCAGCAACGCCCGCAGCAGCGCCACACGAGACGAAATCCCGCTTCTCGTGATCGTTCCGGAAACCTGCAAAGTACGTAAAACTATAGTGGGGGAAGAAGGAAATGGATTACTGGGTCATTTGGATCATTGGGTCATATAAAATGAATGACCCACCTCGTGTCGTAGCCCATGGTCGAGGATTTGCCTTGTGAGATGCCAGCAGCAACGATTGCGCCACTGTGGATCATCGGTCCTTCTTTCCCGACGGGCAACCCACCTGCGACCGTGCAGATCGTCCCCAAGACTTTACACACGAGCGTCCGGAACCGCAACATCCGAGGGATCTTCATGCCATTCAACATCGTTTTCACCTCCGAAATGCCTGCAAGTGCAACAAATGTTACAAATGTTACAAATGCAACAAATGCAACACATTCAGCGACAACTTCCTATACAAACAACATACCCGAGCCTGCAGCCACTGGCTCGCCATACGACGTGAGCGTCGCTGCAATCGCAACGAGTGTTGCATTGAACAGCAGTAAACACCCCAATGGGACGCTCCAGAGCGTCGGTTGCTGTTCTTGCAGACGCGTGTGTTCAATTGACGATACGAGCAAATGCTGCTTGAGCGACGCCAAGAGCGTCGTGCAGTAGAGCAGAAAGACTGCGACGAGCGCAGTTGCAACGCCCGTGAGCATTGTCAAGACCCACCGCGCGTAGACGAGACGGTTCTTCTCAATGCCATTGCGGTATTTGTAGCTCATGCCAGATTTGTTCACGACGCTCTCAAACAAATCTGTGTGTGTGTGGATGAGAAAGAGTGTCAATGGATGCGTGGAAGGGTGTGTGTGAATGAAAATGTACCGTAGTCGAGGCTCTCAATGTCCGAGCTCTTCCAGAGCATCGTGTCGTCCTCCATGGTCATCGGTTGTGTCTGCTGTTGCGGTGGTGGATTGCGTTTGGTTGTGGACGTACGCGCAGACGTCACGACGTACGTAAGCAATCAAGTGCAGTGTGTTGCTGCAGTCTGTACTTGTATTGAGGTCGTGCAGCTCGTTCGTGCACTACCGTCGTCGTCGTTGTCACTGCTGTGGACGACCTTGTTGAATGCGACTCAATGCGTCAGCGTCACAGCTTTGGCAGCTTTGAAGTGCAATTGCGGACTGAGAACAAACACGACACGCTTTCGGAGTCACACATAGCATTAAATATTTATATTACTTGGAATATTGAGTGAAATCCATTCACCACACAAATCGACATTTGCGGCCGCACAAACGCGATCACAACTCAAGCAGCTCCTTCACGCCCTTCACGTCACTAGCACGTCGCTCGATCGCTCTCGCAGCTTCCTCGTATCGCAAGTAACGCAACCACACGCAAAGCAGCATGGCGCAGCGCGAACGTCTGCTGCGGTTCTACCAAAAGTACAACCCCGACAAGCTCCATGAGATCGACGGCGTGCTCGAGCGCTTCAAAGGCAAAGAAGCGTCGCTGTTTGCTGCCCTGACGAAAAAGTACGGCCCCGAACCGAGCGCGGACGACGACTTGTCGGCCCCAACACCTGCACCTGCCGCTGCTGCGGCACCAGCCGCACCTTCAGCCAACAGCAACAGCAGCAAAAAGACCAAGAAGAACAAACAAGCGACTGCCGCCACCACCGACAAACCAGCCGACAAGTCCTCCACTATTCCGCCTCCGCCACCAAGCGCCACGGATCTCAACCACGCACGCCTGTTGGCGTTCTACGAACGGTATAACCCGGACAAAGTCAGCGACGTCCCGTCGGTCTTGACCAAGTACCGTGGGAAGGAAGCTGCGCTGTTTGACGCACTCGTGAAGAAGTACGGCCCAGAACCTGGCGACTCGGACGACGACGACGAGTCTGGTGAGGAGGAAAACGAGGAAGAGGACGACGATATTAAAGACGCGTCCGAGAATGAAGGCGACGCTAAGGACGATAGTGAAGAGAAAGCGACAGACGCGCCGCCAGAAGACGACGCGTCTGCGCTCTTCAAACACGTTGCGTACTGTCCGATCGACTCGTTCCCGGCGGAATATTGTGAATACGGACCCCTGTTCAACGACTGCAAGCCGTGGCTTGTCGCCAACGCGCCAGGGCTCTGGCTCTCGAAATACAATCGGACGATCGAGGACTTTTTAGACGCCGAGGCGCAAATTGCTGCTGGTGTGAGTGGGATCTCGTTAACAGCAGAAGGGAAAGAAAAGACAGTGAAACGAAAAGGAAAGAAGAAAGTCGATGAGTTTCAGGCAAAAGTGAATGCGCTCGTCGTGATTTCGAAATCATCTCGGAAAGGACGGAAACGCTTGACGTTCGTCACGGGCCTCGAGGATTTTGAAACAGTTACAAACATCAAAGATGCAGCGAAAGCGCTTGGGAAACGCTTTGCGTGCAGTTCGTCGCTGTCGAAGACCGACGCGGGAAAGCAGCAGATTCAGTTACAGGGCGACTGTGTGACGGATCTACTAGATGTCTTGCCCGATTTGTTTGGGATCGACGAGAAGCGCATTCGCGTTGTTGACGAGCCGATCAAAGGCGGTGGTGGTGGTGGTGGTGGTGGTGGCGGAAAGAAGTAGGAGAGTGGAGAAAAGGATGAAAGCTGTGGAGAAGAAACGAGGAGGATTGCCTGCAAGTAGAGAAACTGAGTGATGCAGATAGCAGTAGTGACGACGAGAAGCATTACAACATGGTTGTCGATCGCCTTTGCATATGCAATGTTGCTGCTGTGTTGTCAATTCGTTAGACAAATTGACATTTGAGAGTTTGTAGCTATTCGTCACTGCATTCCGCACACACAAAGAGACGCTCAATCACTACCAACAAACACCAGTATTTGCGTACGACTGCAACTCAAGCAGCGACGGTGATGACGACTGTCAGCTCGTGACTATCACCTGCCTTCACCATCAATGTAGCCATTTGTGTGATGATTTCTAAATCGCAGTCAGACGGTATCGACTTCGACAGCTCCAGTTGAATCACTTCATCATTTCCAGCATTAGTATTTGCAACTCAAGCAGCGACGTGATTATGACTGCCTTGATTTTATCAAATACATCGTGAATGTTCCATTTCTGCGATTGATTTTGCAGTAAAAATCCAATGATTTTTTGTTTTTTGCATACTTCAAACCGCATCCACAATCCAACATCCCTACCTCCGTGTTCCAAAATGCACTGATTTGCGCGTTCTGCTTCACAGACCACTCGGCAGCATGCGCACATAACGCAAATCGCCAGACAGCGCACACGCACACCAAGCCCCAGCAGGACGTAGACACCAGCAGCAGCAAGATGGCGCTATCGATCGTCGTGATTCTCGCGATCGTTGCGCTTGTCGGCACAGTCGTGCTCGTTATTTTGCTCTTCTGTTGCCGCAAGGTAGTAAACAAATGCTGCTCGGATATCGGCCTTCTTTGCTGCTGTATCACCGTGCGCGACAATGACGACAGCGTCCACGAAACTAGCAGCGACTTCCCACATGCCAACGACAACGCATGTGCTGTCGAAAACGTCTACATCCGCGAGGACAAGGGCAACGACGCCACCAGCGGATCGCGTGGCGGGGGTGACGATGACGACTGCTGCTGCTGCTTCGGTGACGAGTGGTAGAATCTGCTTACCAGTGGTTGCCATCGAGGGGGATGAAGACATCGGGTAGACAAACATTAGAGCCAAGCAAGTGATTTACAGAATCACTTGACTAATATTACATTTACAATATTGCAAATGATTCATTTCGAGTGCTCACTTCAACTCTTCAAAGAGATAGCTCCAACCATATCTCGCCAGGATTTGACGCCGTGCTCATTCACACTTGTGCACTTGAGAGCACGATCCCACAACTCAAGTTCCACGGCCTAGCAACAGTGCGACGAATCGGCAGAGACGACGTCGAGAAAGAGCGTTATCATTGCGCAGTTTCGTTCCTTTCGAGTGCAGCAAACGCCACGAGCGTCACCACGAGCGCCTGTTTGTGAACAGGCGAAACCGTCAGTACGACCAGCAACAGCTGCACGAGCTGAAAATCAAACGTTGATTATATTGGCAATTGCGTTGCGTCTCGACGCTTGTTGCTGCCGTCAGTAAATGTAACAGGATGAAACGCATTACATTGCATAAATTGTTTTAAAGATAAATTTAGCTAGCAATTATACAGTAGGACAATTAGATATTGGATATTAGCTGTGTAGCTTATTAGTAACTAGAGTTGATGTGGCACACTTCAACTTGGAATAGGAACTTCACCGAAGAAGTCACATGTCAGGATCCGCTATGGATCTGACATGAGCGAGTTCCCTTGCATTTGTCACTAACTATTTGCCAAGAAGCTAGTTCGTGTGGTTGCGATCTGCCAGCAACGCACACCATGCAAGTAAAACTACACTTTTAGAATATCACCGCGTCCAACACACATCTCTGTTGTTGTATGCCTAAAACGCTGTTGAGGGAACTGTTCAGTTCCTCTCAACGCTTCCTCGCTCAAGGAGCTGTGTAACGTCCTGTTGCAAATAGACTCCCAAGGGAGTCGACAGTATCTCACTTCCGAACTCGACGCCGAGCGCTGAGCGCCGACATCGACAGAGTCGCCAACTCCCGCTGGTGGCGTTCTGCACCGGCCGTTCATCATTCTGTTGTTCTCGTACATCTGCCTACTACACTATGGTCGGTACACGAAACAGCAGTCCCTCACAATTGACCAAGCAGGCGTCGGTCGCTTGCATGTGTAGAACATCGTACTCGATGCAGACGAGTGGCACGGCAAGCTCTCAAAGTCGAATGCAACGCGCTTGAAGTGGATTGTTCGAACGGCTAAGAGCGTCGCGATCGAAATATGCTTGTACGACTGTTGTTTGAGCCACACGAATTGTCATTCCATGTAGTGTAACGGGCTTTGGCCATTCGACCCAACAATAGAGTTACTTGGTGAGAGTCGCACAAGCACCGAGATGTTATAATACTGGCTAGGCGAGTTAACGGTACCGATTTTTGTTGGCACGCGTTCGTTGCATCACGCAGTAATAGTATTGGTGCCGCAATCGTCATCGCTCTCGCCGTTATTCTACCATTCATTTTCGACTGCAATTGTACGTCTGCTGGAACACTCGTAACTTGTACTACAGCTTTGCAGTGCAATTCAAGGACCCCAAAACTGTGAATCAAAACGTGAACAAAAACGCTTACGGAAACACTTGTGGCATTGGAAGTACACAACATTATTACAGCACAAAACCACGAGATCGGGCAACGGTAGCGCGGAAATGAGACAAAAGCATTGCGTCCCGTACAACAGATTCCACACGTCCCAAGCCGATTAACACAGAGGTCCGTGCGCTGTGCAAGTAAAGCAAAGCAATCTGCAACGGAGCGACTTTCGTCAGTAGAATCGTCTCGGTCGACAAGGGCGTCCACTTGATGTGGCCTTGCGCGGTCAACTTGGTCCAGACGTGC
>JAADXH010000039.1:0-55529 GCA_023337595.1 Globisporangium camurandrum
TAGCAGCATATGCCAGCACATCAGCTCACTTGAAATGGTTTGCCACACACATTACAAGTAGTAGCTATATTCTCTAACATAAACATTTCCTTGATTGTGCTCGATCGAGTAGTGAACCAATCTTCAGATATGGAAGCAACGTATGTATGGTATACTGTTAGCTGAACATTGGTTAACTTGTGCTCATCTTACTCTAACTCGCAATTAGCACGATGTTTATCATTGTCGTGGTGAAGTGTTGCTTGCTAACTAATATACATTCATTATGTTATTGAGATATCGGAGTGTAATACAAATCTATCATATGCAAATGGGGCGACCTATGCATGATAAGTGTAGATTTTCTTGTGATCGCTAGAGTTAATTAAATCTGCTGAATGGATTGTTCACTTCCAACCAGTTCTTATATATGTTGGAAACACATTCGGTAGGTATGTAGTGATCTCTAGTATCGCGTATGAATGTAATACTGGTGTTTCCGGTATTGATGGGCCCATATCAGAATACAACTATTTTAATACACACACGTTCTCAACGACAACAGATTTCGTATTATAGATGATTCCAAAAAGGCGCGCAATCACTTCAGATATACCTCTCACTCGTTTTAAAGTGCAAAACATCGAAGGCGCCATTGCATGTTTAACGAAGACTAGCTAAAACGCCTAGTATTAATTGCTATGCCATACCATCTAACGCATGTTCTACTCGCCAGAACATTGACTGGGTTTCTGCAACCTCCATGTGTGAAGCCAATCTCCTCACGGTGTGCATCGATGTATATGTGTGCTGTTTTTTGGCGTGATTTGTGGCAAGTGCGTGTAATTCTAGATGTCAGCGCAAATTCACTTTGTGAGGTAAGTTAATATGGTTGCACATTATCTTGCAATCGTCTGTAAAACGTTACAAAAACACGAGTTCGCTTGTTTGACGTCACGTAGTACCAAGCGAGGCGTCAAATGTATGGACAAATACACCAGGTTCACCAGATATATACCCCACTTTGATTACAAGCGATCCATAACCTAACACACAGAAATACGTCCATGCTATTTTCACGTAGAGGCATCTTATGCATATAACATGTGCGATCGTGTGTTGTGCTGAGATGTAGATGTGCATGAAAAAGTATGTCAATTATTTTCTAAATCTCTAGTAGCTTGAACTCATCAATTGCTCGATGAAATTCCAGCAACCCTCAATAAATTTCAGACAATGCGCATCGACATTTAGAAAGCCTCTTTAGATTCGATCAATTGGAGTGATTGCAGGTTCGAAGAGATTGAATTGTGTGGTTTTTAATGCTCGGTTTACACAAGAAGCCACCAGATTATCTTAAATTAATTGAGCATTGTCTGAATTTGATTTTGATATGTTTGAAATTGACTGAGTAATTGACGATTTCGAGCGTGTAAATGTGTACAAGTTATTGTAACTCTTTGTATCATCATGGGTGTTATAGAAAATAGCAGACCGTATATTGTTTTGGTAAAAACCAGTAAGCAGATGATGGCTTATACCTACAATGTATATTGTTTAATTGTGTTGACGAGATGATATTCCGTATACAATCGTTGTACATGTTAAAATTGGTATCTTCTGTATTCTATTTTGACGACATTTTATAGCAGATTACACACCTACCCGATTTGTAGGATGTATGTTTATTAATAAGAGCTGTACATATTGAAAGTGTGTGCAAACACTACGCGAGTGATCGCTATCGCGTACCCGCCTTAGCTGACAAAGCTGCCATAACGCAAGCGTCGCAAGTAGGAGTTTTTTATAGTCAAAGTTGTCAATTTCTGACGCCGTTTTACTACAGTATTCTTCTTCTAGCATACCGGTATGGTATCAGATAGTGCTCAGCTCGTGTGGTTCACGTCGAATTTGTTGGCTGCACCAACCCATACCTCTTGGCGTGGTCGGTTTATGCAGATGCATGACTGTCATTTGATCAGGCCATGGGTATCATGCACATCGAGTGTGTAACGCTGAGGCTGATGCTTGATGTGTTGAAGCATGTGTGGTGACAATGCAAGTTATTTGCCTACACGGCCTGAAGTGTATAAATATTTATAGCTGTGAGCTGCATAACGGTCTCGTTGAAACAAACACACTCTGTTCTTTTCAAGAATGATGGTTTTGTCACAATCTACACTTTGTCCGTTACACGCGATGATGTGTAGCTTGGGGCGAAAGCTGTCATGATTACGTATTTGGTCAAGCTGCTCGCGATGCATTTTCAGAAAATCGACCAGATACCAACGAGACATAAACTCAAAACTGAGTGCACCAGATCGTGTTACAGTCACTACAGATATTTGGTGCGGATGTTCTACATGAGGGTTACCACTTGCTGCATGTATGTCAAGGAGTTCAGAACGACAAGGGTCGAAGTGTTCAGATTGCAAGTGTCAACTAGCTCTTGACGATCAAAGATTCGTCACCGCCACGCCACGGATAGCAAAAAGTGTTCAGAGTGCACTCGTATCCATTTTGCATCGCGCGTGCGCCTACCACTCAATGCTACTGCTTACTGCATACTGCTACTTCGTTAGTGCTCAATTGTTGTGAGCACGACGATCTCATTCGCTACAGTCGTGCACGCAAGTGAGTACTGCGCCTGTTGGGTCGATCATCATGACATCTGTTGAGCGTTGAGAGTGTCGAACTGCTGGACGCAGACGAACTGGCTTGCCGGAGCACCCACTCCCATGAATGTATACACTGCACGGTGCTGTGAGATCAAACGCGCACGCGCGTTGCACTTCTTGCTTCGGCGACTGTATGTCGATAAGCGCATTGACTATCGGCAAGTATATCCTTAAGATACTTGAACGCGGCTGGTTGTCCGCCAGTCGATCCACACGTCAGCAACAGCAACGCAAGTCGAAACGAGCACCAAGCACCGCGCGGACCAAATGGACATCGATGACAGACCAAAAGCGACCGCGTTGGTCAACAACGACGTGCAACGCATGGACACACGCATGCAAATACGAATGGCTACGAAGTCGAAATGCCACAGACAAGGTGTGAGCAGCAAGCAAGTGTTGAGTTCAAGCCATTTCATTCGCTTGCCTGTTGTCCATAAAACTCTGCTTGGGTAACAGCTGTTTTGCCCGAAGTCCAAAAACGAGATGACAAAGAGGACAACCCGACTATCGAATGCCACTCGCCATCTCAGAACGATCTACGCACTCCGGCAGTGGTTGATGCTCAGCAACGACAGACGTGCGTGGCAGATGGCGACGATAGCGCCAGCAGCAGCTTTTGCGTCCCTTGCGTCCGTCGAAAGCCGTGTAGGTCCATAGTTGTGTAGTTGCGAGTTGCGTCTCTCTATCGTCTCTCGCTTCTCGTCATACTGTATCAGCAGCAGCAGCAGCAAACTATGCAGTACTAGGACGTACAGTATGACTGAATGAACGAGCTCGCTACGATATGCAACGATGATCCCAGCGCGCGGATGACATGGTCGTATGGCAGCAATCGTTTAGTGACACTTGCTTGCGTGTTCGTTTACTCCATCCCAAGCGGTGTATTTTTTTAGCGGCAGTTAGGAAAGAGCCAGCAACAAGGATCGAACCCATTTCTGGCTCGCTTGCGTAACCGACAACGAACACCATGTTCGACTTCTGATTGAATGCCTTTTCAGCATTCAATACAGAAAAGCCAAATGTTATGGATGCAACGCACTTGTGCCCCTCAATCAATCAGCTCTACGCGTGATAGCAGATAGAAAAGACTCGACCCATTTGCGAATCGGCGCTCGAGTCCACAAGCGACGTTCTCTCCATCATCCATTTACATCACGCACAGACACACACACAGTCACCGACCATGCTGCGCCGCTCTACAACGCTGCTGCTGCTCGCTTTCGCCAGCGCAACCGCTGCACTCACGACTGCCGGCGCCATTGACTACAACAACAACGACAACAACAACAACAATGGCCTCGACTTTAGCAACCTCGAACGCGACAACTCGACGATCGGGATCGCGCGTGCAGCCGACATGGACCAGACTGACGATGCTAGTGCGAACGATCTCAATCCAGCTGCGCAGCACAACAACAACAACAACAACAACAACACCGCAAAGCACTCGAACGGCGCGCACGTGCAGCACAAGATCCGCAGCGGTGCGCTCCAGAGCCGCGGCGTGAACCTCGGCGGGTGGCTCGTTGCCGAGCACTGGATGACGAAAGAAGCCGACTACTGGCGCGGCGTGAGCGCCGACGACGCAAACGCCGGGGAGTACACGGCGATCACGCAAGCGAAGAGTCCAGATGCGATCCGATCGAACCTGGCGTTCCATCACGCGAACTTTATCAACGAACACGAGATCGAAAAGATCGCCGCTGCGGGCCTCAATACCGTGCGGGTCCCAATTGGCTACTGGCTCCCGGGCTTTGACCACAACGACCCGAAAGGCATGGCCGAGTGGAAAGCGTTCAGTAGCGGCACACTCCATTACCTCGATCTCCTCATTCGCGACTGGGCGGAGCGCCATAACGTCGCCGTGCTCGTGAGCATCCACGCTGCGAAAGGGTCGCAGAACGGCGCTGACCACTCGTCGCCGTCGGTCAAAGGCAAAGCGTATTGGAGCGAATATAAAGAAAACATCGACAACACGCACGCGCTGGCGCTGTTTCTGGCGAAGCGGTATGCGTCAGACGATGCGTTCCTCGGTATTGGCTTGTTGAACGAACCGAATGGCGCCACGAACGAAGATGTGCTGTATCAGTACTACGAAGACGCGTACAAAGCGATTCGTGCGACTGGGAACGACTGTATCTTGAGCGTCGCGCCTCTACTGTATAAACAAGGTCCGGACGCGATGGTCGGGTTCATGGCCGCGCCGTCGTACATTAACGTCTGGGTCGAGTGGCATCCGTACTTTATCTGGGGCTACGAACAGACGAGCGATAGTGATTTGATTCATGTCTCTGTCAAGAAAAACCTCCAAGGCGACGTGACCAAGTGGAATGCGCGCGTCAACCACAACCGGCTCTTTATGGGCGAGTGGTGCTTCGCGACGTCCGATCGCTTCAAGAACAACAAAGAAATGTACTACGAATGGGCTGCGGCACAAGTGCATGTGCTGAACCAAGCAGGAGGTGGCTGGACGTTCTGGAGCTGGCGCATCTACGGCGACGAGACTGGCTTCAATGGCTGGTCGCTCCGCAGCGTCTTGCGCGACAGCCGATTCAAGCAGATCTTGCTCGGTGGTGGCGACAACAGCGACGACGCAGCGCAGCAGCAGCAGTCGTAGTCGTAGATAGATATTGTGGGTGAGTGGCGACGGTGGCGGCAGCAGTATATGTAATCACTCAAACGTATTCGCCTGGACTTTTTGTTTGCTTGTAGTTTTCGGGCTCAACGTGTCATTTATGACAAGCGATATACGGGTTAATGTATATGTTGCTGCGCAAACGTATCATTGCATCTAAAATGGACATGCTCGCTGTATACGTTTACAACTTTGTCCAACGTATGGCACGTCGATTTGACATATAACAGCAAAGTCCTAGCACAAGCTACTGGCAAACGTATAATCGTTGGAAGAACGGTAGGGTATAGCAAAACGAAGATGCGAGTGTGTGTGTTTCGTAGTAGTTCAATACAGGCTGTGTGTTTGTGTATGGATGTGTGGGTGGTGGTGCCACTGCTGTCCTTGTGTCGCGCCGGTTAATGTGGTTGCTGTTGTGTGCGTAGGTATGTGTGCTGCAGAATGGATTATGTTGTAAGCAAGTTGCTGCACGTTTGGCGGTTGTGCTGCACTTGATTTCTTGTTGGACTTTGCGTCGCCTACTCTAACACTTAGCGCGTGCTAAAGGTATCGTTGTCGAGGAAGAAGAGACGTAGGAAGACGTACATGCACAATAGGCTGTCTGCGATTGAGGATGTTAGAGCCTGAAAGCATACCCCCTCTAATGCTTGATACAAAGTCCTAGTATAAATATCCGTAATATATACTAGGACTTTGTATTGTCGCATGAGACTGCTGGCTCCTAAATGGCTCGAATAGTAACTGGGCACAAGTTGTATATCGCACACTGTGAACTAAGCGAATCTCACATATTATCGGCTTTGTAACGACTTATGCAGAACCCACTAAATGCCGTACAACGTCGACATCTAGCTGCAGCAATTATTTGGCTCACGAAAGTTTTCGACACCACCACTTTTCCTTTTTCGCTTACTCGTCATGTTTTGGCTATTGCATGGCTAAGGTGCGCTTTAGCAATGACTACCATGCTGCTATACTTTGCTGAGATGCGTGCCTCGGCAAGATAAATTACCATCAAGTCGTCGCTGTTCGCATTCGCATTGACAAGTCACTAATGTATATCGACAGCTGTTGATATTACGTTATGTATGCAAATGTTTTACTACTCTTTCGTCGATTCGTGACTACTCTCTCATATTATCAACAGCTTGTATCTTCAGTACAGCGGAATGCAGTGATGACATGACAAACTAAACTTGTATTGTACATATGTACTAGTTTATGCTAGGCTAGAAGAATGATTTAGCGCAGAGAAATGCATGTGTTTATAATGCACAGGTCAGTGTAGGTTCGATACAGTATATATCGAATGCAATGGGCACACAGACATGCCATGTTCTTAACGTACCGAATGTTACGCAAAGCAATAGCATACATTTCTTGACGCTAAGTCTTATATAGAGGCAAAAGAGGTACAGTGCGTACATGTAGTCACCCCCACCCACATCTGTCGACGTGCAGTGGCAACGATGAGTCACCATTTTTGACAACTATATATCGGGGTAACGTAATACTGATAATATGGGTATGTAGACTCGTTAAATAATGTGATCCTACCTTTGTCCACGAACATTTGTTGTGAGAGATCATTTGAACATCATAGCCGTGCATATGGCGGTAAACAAATCCAAATAACATCTATATCTAATGAAAGACAAGGTATTCTTTTCAAAACTGCTATTTCATTCAAGATATATAGAGAGATTCCTGATTGTTTAGCAAACTAAGTTACATATTCCAAGTCATTCTTCCTCTGCCAAGGTCTCGTAGACACGACTACAACAGGTTTATGACATTTTTTCGTGGGCGGAGGTAGTACTATTTTAAGAGCATTGTGGGCCACGACGAAAAGTCAGCTCGACAGGTACTACGTAATTGTAGGCTTTGCTTCTACACTGCTCTGGCATTACTGCTTTATATATGTACGCCTCGACAATCCGGATGTATTATTTGCTATTATCCTGTACTACCGGAATGACCATATAAATGTGTTTCGTATTTAAATCTGGATAGTCCGCTGTTGCTCAGCTCTATATATACCGTGGTATAGATGCTAAGAATGTAAAATGAAGACCATGCCATATGTTACATCTCGATACGTCACGTAGCCAAGTTAGTCACAACACTCGCCTCCTGCACTCGTTTAAAGGAATTATGAGATGTTCAGTAGACTGGCAAATTCCATTTAATGCTGCAAAACCTGATAGCGGTGAAAATAGAGAAAGTAGCCGACTGGTAAACGAATGGCTCGATGGATGGCTCGACAAAAGACTTGACGGATGGCTCGACGACAAACATGTCCGGTGGATCGATGGGTTGCCTGCGCAGTCAGGTGTAACTTCTCTCGTCTATCATGAAGTACGCAAGGTGCATGCCGTCGTTATGTGCTAATTTTGTTCAGTTTCAGTAAGCTGACCAGCGCGTATATAAAACGTTTTCATTTACATGATAGCTGTTTAGGCATTCCAACACATTAGCGTGGATTTGCACTATATTGTCTAGAGTTTATACATTGTCAACGAGAAATATATACTGTATGTTTCCAACCCTGCGAATGAAATGTATAACGTACGCTAATCATCGCTTTGATGCACGATCATAGTTGCTGAAGTAATGCATTGTATTATCGGTTTCTGTAATGTATGTGATATAAATGTAGGTGCCGGCTCAAAGTAATGGAAACAATAATATGTATGTATCCACCCCTACGGAGCAGGTAGTATATACTTTTTAATGTGCTACTTTGCCATTACTACATTTTTATCTTCCCGTACAGAGAAGAAATATACAAATATTGCAGCATGTACAATACGCTACGAGTAGTATTTACAATGCTATAGTGCTCCTTACTTCGTATTGCTTCTTAAAATTCCCATTGCACGTAAGCAACTCACCCCCTTGAATTGTCGTAATAAGTATTAGTATGGCGATGTCCGCGTGCGCCGTAGCACCAGCATCTTGTCTTTCAATGCATTTGCGGGGATAATTGCTGTCAAGATGAGCTGCACGAACAAACATTGACAAACATGTTGACTGAGGTCGTTTTCTGTACGCCTTAATTGCGTACTTCATATACGTGATTAATAATTACATGTATACAACGAGAAAACGCAAATCGACATACCAGGAGATGAATATCGGGTATGCGTTTGAGCAATAACACACACAAAGTATTCATTTTGAGTGAGGAAACGAATGACTCGCAGCAAAAGCGTTCATAGTCGTATGGTGCCAAACTAAGCAAATCGATAGGTTTATTGAGTATCCTGCGTGAACGAGCCCAGCGGTACAAATCTTTTGAATTGAGTAAGCATCAGTGATCAAGATCTAGAATTTTGGCAAGCAAATTCGACCAGATTTGCCTGAAGCCTATACGTTCTTACATCGCGTGTGGTTTCACTATGTAGCTCTCATCGAGGTTGGCATATATGTATTGCGCTCAAACCAAGTGATGATACTTCACCGACTTTTACATTACTAGCCATGTAAATTCGAGTCAACTATAGTAGGTTTTTGAAAAACGTAAATACGCAAATGCTTCAGATTTTAAATTAGTCATAATCCATTTGTTTAAACGCGATAAAGCAACTATATGAAGTTGCTAAATTATAATTTTCCGTCGATGCTATTTTACCAATTTATTATCTCGTCTTAACGAAACAGTATGCGCCCCCACTAGATCACGTTTTACAAATCCATATGCTAAACGTGTACCGAAATAATTCGCATTGCCAAAAGCGTACGTTTTAATGTAAGCATCCGAAGCAATTTTCAAACAATATGCTGACCAAACCCAGCTTTAAATTTCAAGTCCGCTAGCGTTTTGAAATGTCATTGTGTTATCACAGGTATGTTAATTACCCCACTACCAGTAAACTTCAAAGCTGCTACTTGTCAGACAAAACTATATGTCTTTGAAGCAAACTTTGGGAAAAGAATATTAAGAAAAATAGCACGTCAATGGCACAAGCGATTCCTATCTCGCATTCATAGCTAAACATACCTTTACACAATACTTGAGGTTTTGGCGTACTTGGAACAAGTATGGCCTAGATGTCGTATAATGGACAGTCGCGTTATGAAAATGCGGGGAGTATAGCTGTAATACACACATTTTAACACATTAACGTGTCAAACAAAACCAAACAATATCACAGGTGCTGAGCATATCAGCTTTAGAAGCAACACGTTTTGGCCGAAATCTATTTGCGTGAAACCACATACTCGAATTTACTTGATTCATGCTGTATTGCGTCAGGCAAACTTATATTATATATCTCCGTATTGTAACAATAAGCGAGGAGTAGCAATTCCGGTGCGCATTCTTTTCTCAAAGTATGTTGAATTAGCTTCAAAATTGCATTTCTGAAACCGGGTTACATGCGCACTTCTCTTCGAATGCAATATTGCAATGCAGCAATCTAATACTGCAGTTTAATCGTTCATATGAGGTTTAAATAAGAATGCGATGCCCGTCGAATAATCTCTTCGATCCTGAATTCTAAATATGTTCACTTTAGGGTTTTGCTAGTTTGTCAAGAAATGCGACAATCACAAGAACAATCTCTTGTTTGGGATTTGCATATTGTCGCAGACCTTTTCGTTTCGCATTCACTGTCTACTGAAACCAAACCAAATCGACTTCACACCGATTGCATTAGACAGTGTATGAATGGGACACACACCTACTGTTTTAAGATGGAGAAGGTATTCGCCATAAATGTTTTCAATCACAAAATGTCAGATTCGAACGGCTTTGCGCCTGAGTTTACCTATGAACTCACCTGCGGACTCACGTGTAGAGTTAAACGTAAGTCGCTTGTCGGATCTTTCTTCCTTCCTTTCTGTCTTTCTCCCTATGTCTCTATACGATTCATTACATACTTGTTGCAACATTGTCCCATTTTTTTATAAATACGCTATTAAAGTGTGATTCGACGTTAAAAACATCGACAAAACAGCAGCAAAAAACCTGGATAATATAACGTAAGTTGTCTGTATTTGTACTACGTACAGTAGTACACAACATCTGCATTTCTTCATGTATTACTTATACTTTTAAGGGGAGTGTTAGAGCGGCACCCTAATTGTAGTACAGTACGTAGCGCTTTTATTTTTTATGCTTATTAGGTATCCTCCAGAACTAATATATACCACTCCGTTCTGGATTTTGGTCGATGTGCCAGATTGATCGTCCGAGTGTTAGCTTTGGTTTAAGTACCGGTAATGAGTTTTGCTAAGGTAACAGTAAAGATGCAACTCGATCTCGGATATTTTCCGAAGACAAAACGGTTGCTTTCATGCTGAGCAGTTGCACATGGAGTGGGACAGTTGTAGCTATAAATAGCCTATTGTTAAATTAGTATAACAAGTTCATGCAGGACTTCGCACATAATGAATAAAGTATCTCGTTTACACGTTTAGAGTCGAGTGCGTGCTTGTGCGCTGGCATGCGTTGGGTACTTGCACCAACCAAGCACTCCAATCTACTGCTGCTGTCTGTCTCATGTCTTATTTGCTTAGCAGCTTTGATCACATACAACTGTCGAGGCCTTTCTTGCTGCTTGGGTCATTGAAGATCCAAATCGCTCACCTATCATGAGCACTCTAAAATTGCATTAGTGGCTTTGCAGTTAAACATGCAATTCGCAAATATGTTGGTTTGACTAAGGGCTGATTCGCAGTGCTTCATCGCCGCTCGTTTCTTGGCTCGCTCTATCCTGTCGTCGACGACACAAGCTGCAACTCGCTCACTTCGCGACTGCCCCACGTCCGTCGCCGTCCGTCCGCCTCGGACTCTTCCCCCTCGTGCATTGAACGCATCCGCGTGCAGCACGCACCTTCTGTTACATTACACCTCACCCCACCCCCTGTATCGCCATGACGCAGCAGTGGCTCGCGGCCGCGTCCAAGTGCGTGCGCCGAGGCATCCACGCGAACGCCAATGCGCGCGTAACTGCCGCTGCCGCCAAGTACGCTGGAGCAGCACCGACAGCAAACCGCTTGAGCGCGATCCGCGCATTTGCGAGCGTGCCGCACCCGAGCGAGACGTTCCTCACGGGCACGAACAACGCGTACGTCGAAGAGATGTACGACAGCTGGAAGACGAACCCGCAAAGGTACGACCCGATTTCATGCGCTGCCCTTTCGACTATGTCAGATGCGATCACGACTCACATTTGCTCTATTATGTTGTATTAGCGTCCATAAGTCGTGGGACGTCTACTTTCGTGGCGTCGAGAGTGGCGCTGTCCCAGGCGAAGCGTTCATTCCACCGCCGACGATCCAGAGCGGCGTCAAGCCGGTTTTGTCCGGATCGACAACAAGTGCAGCAGCAGCAGCGTCGTCGGACCACAACGATGCTTTGGGGCTTAGTTACCTCATCCGTGCGTACCAAGTGCGTGGCCATGAACTTGCAAACCTCGACCCGTTGGGGCTCCAGCAACGCCCTGAGATCGCGGAGCTCGACATCAAACTGTACGGCTTCACGGACGCCGACATGGACCGCGTGATCTCGATCCCGAAGAACTTGTACGTTGTCGATTATATTTGCTATTGTATCTGGCCGTTTTGCATGATTCTCAGATCTGATTCTGATTCTGACCGGTTTGGACGGATTATCTGCAACTCGAAACAGTTCGTCGGGTGTCTCAGGCTTCTTGGAGGAGCTTGCAGAGGGGAACAACACACTGACGCTTGGGGAGATCGTCCAGCGGCTCCAGGAGACGTACTGTTCGACGATCGGTGCGCAGTACATGCACATTCTGAACCGTGACAAGTGTAATTGGATCCGTACGAAGATGGAACATCTCGTAAAGTTGGAAGAGTCGAAAGAGAAACAGCTGCACATTTTAGAGCGACTCGCGTACTCGGTCGTGTTTGAGCGTTTCTTAGGGAACAAGTACAACACGACGAAGCGGTTTGGGTTGGACGGCGCAGAGTCGTTGATTCCAGGTCTGAAGTACATGATCGACCGCGCGACGGAGTTGGGGATGGAGCACTTGGTGATTGGGATGCCGCATCGCGGGCGATTGAACGTGTTGTCAAACGTGATTCGGAAGCCAATTCAGCAGATCTTCAAGGAGTTCCAAGGGACGCACGTCGACGTCGAAGCATACAAAGCGCACGCAGACGACAACATTGAAGACTGGAGCAACAGTGGCGACGTCAAGTACCACTTGGGGACGTCGTACGACCGGACGTACCCAGATGGTCGAAAAGTCCACTTGTCGCTCGTTGCGAACCCGTCGCACTTGGAAGCAGTCGATCCAGTCGTTGTTGGGAAAGTCCGCGCAAAGCAGTTTTATCTCGGGAACGACCGCGACGCTGAACGTAAAGTCATGCCGTTGTTGTTGCACGGTGACGCTGCGTTCAGTGGCCAGGGCGTCGTGTTTGAAACGATGCACTTGTCCGAGTTGGAAAACTACGACACGGGCGGGACGATCCACGTCGTTGTGAACAACCAAGTGGGCTTTACGACCGACCCGAAGAACTCACGGTCGTCGCAGTACTGTACGGACTTGGGGAAAGCGATGGACATTCCGATCTTGCACGTGAATGGTGACGACCCCGAGTCGGTCGTGAAAGTGTTTGAGATCGCTGCCGAGTGGCGCCAGATGTGGTCGGCTGACGTGATCATCAACCTCACGTGCTACCGTCGGTTTGGGCACAACGAGGTCGACAATCCGTTCTTTACGCAGCCGCTGATGTACAAGAAGATCGCACAGATGAGCTCCGTGTTGGAGATCTACGTCGACAAGCTCGTAGCAGAAGGCATGGCAACGAAACAAGAATGCGACGCAATTACGAACAAAGTCTGGGGCTTCTTCCAGTCGACGTTTGAAGAGTCAAAGGAGTGGGAATCGGCGAAGAAAGAAGATTGGCTCGCAAACCGATGGGAGTCGTTCAAGAGCCCGAACCAACTGTCGCGCATTCGATCGACTGGCGTCCCCCTCGAGACGCTGTCGTTTGTCGGCAACAAACTGACGCAAGTGCCCGACGGTTTCCAGCTGAATCGTCAACTCGAACGGATCTTGAGTGCGAAGAAAACGACGATCGACACGGCTGAAGGTATTGATTGGGGGACGGCCGAAGCGCTTGCGTGGGGGACGCTGCTCCTGGAAGGCAACCACGTGCGCATCAGTGGCCAGGACGTCGAGCGCGGGACGTTCAGCCACCGCCACGCAGTGTTGCACGACCAATCGACGAACGACGAGTTTGTGCCGCTGAACAACTTGGCAACGAAGACGTCGCCGTCGATGCCGCTCGAGCACAAGTTGATCCCGTCCGACACGGAGCTCGCGAGCGTCGTGGCCGATGCGCAGAACCCCGCGACGCAAGCCGAGTTTGTTGCGTCGAACAGTTCGCTGTCCGAGTTTGGTGTCTTAGGGTTCGAATTGGGCTATTCGTTAGAGAACCCGAACGCTCTGGTGATGTGGGAAGCGCAGTTTGGGGACTTTGCGAACGGCGCGCAGATCATGATCGACCAGTTCCTCAGCAGTGGCGAAGACAAGTGGATGCGCCAGTCGGGTCTCGTGCTGCTCTTGCCGCACGGGTACGAAGGCCAGGGCGCTGAGCACTCGAGCTGCCGCATCGAGCGGTACTTGCAATCGACCGACGACGACCCGGACGTCGTGCCGCTCATGGACGACGAGAACCGGATGCAGATCCAGCACACGAACTGGCAAGTCGTGTACTGCTCGACGCCTGCGCAGTACTTTCACGTGTTGCGGCGGCAGATCCACCGCGACTTCCGCAAACCGCTCATCTCGGTCCAGCCGAAGCACCTGCTGCGCTTGCGGCAAGCGTCGAGTAAATTGGAAGACATGGCGGACGGGACGCAGTTCCATCGGCTGTTGCCAGAAGCGACGCCCGACGCGCTCGTATCGGACGATGCGATCAAGCGTGTCGTGTTTTGCTCCGGCAAGATCTATTACGAGCTGCTCGCAGAGCGCGCCGAGCGCAAGATCGACGACATTGCGCTCGTGCGCGTCGAGCAGATTGCACCGTTCCCGTTCGACAAGGTCGCAGAAGAGGCCGCCAAGTACTCGAACGCGCAAGTCACGTGGGTCCAGGAGGAGCCGCAGAACATGGGCTGCTGGACGTACGTCGCGCCGCGCATCGAGACCGCGCTGCGAAAGATCAACGACGACAGCACGCGCCGCCCCAAGTACGTCGGCCGCACGGCCGCAGCAGCACCAGCGACGGGCTACCACGCAGTGCACCAGATCGAACAGGCGCGCATTATCAACAAGGCGCTGACGCTGTAAGTTGCAGTTGGTCAGCAGCAGCGATGATGAGGATGTGATGATGCTGCTGCATGCCGGTGAAGCTGGTAGCAGCGCATCGAGAATGATGAGTCGGAGCAAGCAGACTGGTAGTACGCAGTGAGTGTGCAAGCAACCGACGACTTACCCAAGCAGACCACGATGTCGGTAGGAGGCTGGTGATCTGCTGTTCAAAAGAGAAATACATTCGATCGTTTGTGTTAGTGCTCTGTGTATCTACTGTACGTGCGGATGTCCGTCGATCGTACATGTGCTATGTGCGGCAAGACACAAAGTGCCTGCGACAGTCACGCAGGCAGTTTACCACACACTCAGACTACGAACATCCTTTTTGATGTAGTTGTATGCGTGCGTCTTTAGTCGTGCAGCGCAACTGCGTGCGCGTCTGTAGTTCAAAAGTGCCCAATGAGTTGATCACGGCTTTACTGCGGCATGCGTAAGTGTACATCACTCACGACGCGCATGCTTAGGGGCTCATCATTTGGACCAGCGTGCATGTAATGATTGACTACGGCTGGCGTTAAAAGGCCACTAACAACCCAATATCACAGCGGTCATAAACGCGCGGGGCCCTACACAGAACCTGCAGGGTCACGCTTTGCTTGATTGCTTCATTTCTATCAGCCTACTTGCATGCACCTGGTATCGTGCCAACGCCACAGGTCCACATAGACCTCGGTAGTACTGATTTGAATTAGGACCTCGTGCGGTCCACGACTTTCGAGCCCATTGCCCTCGAGTTTTCATGACCGCAGACTCAACTGACGCACTGATTCGAGATCATTGCTGGCGTGCGCCTCGTCATATTGCATCGGGTATGCGGTCATTCGCACTACTGCGCGTGTGAATGAATGTGATTGACGAGAAGGCCGAAAGCGATCGAGGCTGCTGAGGAGGATCTTGCCAGAGTGGGTTCACTTTTCATCTCGCCCTCCACGACGCAGCCACACCCACAGAGCAGCGTGCGACCAAGTGACTGGAGACACTATCACTAACAGCGACAGCAACCTTTGTCGGCGCATTGGCACACGCGCCATTAGCAGATTTGCGCGCGTCGAACACAAGCGCCGTTGCATATCCGCTCATCCATTCGTTCTCGTCATCAACCAAGCTGTCGCGAACGGATGCTCGCATCCTCGTCAACAGCAAGACATCTACGCACTTCCTCACACAACTACAGCACCAGCGCGTACTGCTTGCATTGGGAGCGATGGACGACATCGCACGACGACCTGCAGTCACTCTCTTGCATGCCTCCATAACAAACCACGAGCCACTCGCTCAACAGCTCCAGCTTCACCCACAGCAGCAACAGCAGCGCGCAAAGGGCATCTGGTCGATCGCTGAGCACGATCGGTTCCTCGATGCGCTCAAGGCGTTTCCACTGGGGCCGTGGAAAGCGATCACGGACGTTGTCGGGACCCGGTCGATCCGACAGGTGCAGACGCATGCGCAAAAGTACCACGAGAAGGTGCTGCGGCGCCTCAATGGCTCAAGCAAAGCCAAAGTCCTGCGGCTGCGCCAGGAACATCGGATCGACCACGCGGTGCTCGATGGCCAGACGATCATCCGCACACCAGGCGAGCGTCGCCGCACTGCACGCAAAGCGTCTGCTGCCAAGCTCGCAGCGACATCGGCGCAGTCGTCCGTTGCTTCTGTAGCTGAAAGCAACGATGCTGGTACGACGACGGCCGAGCGAAGCGACAGCAGCGTCGGCGATGCTGATATCGAGGAGGAGGATACGAACCCACGAGCGTTTGGCGCCGACCTCTTTCGGCTCTCGATGTCCGAGTGCGACGACGACGAATACGCCAACTGCGAAAAGGATGATGAGGACGACGACGACACAATAGAGAACGACTTGCCGAGTCTGAGCGAATGCCTCGACTTTTTCATCGCGTGCTTCTCAGCAACCGCACAGCAGCCTCATCACCACGCGCCATAGCGAGCGACATAGAGTGTGATGTGATGTAGACAAGAGGGATACAAGCGTCGCACTAGGAGGTAGGAGCGCCATCGTTCTTGCGGGTGGTCGAGTTTCGAGTTCGCGAAGATCTGAATCAACAGACCGTATTTATCGTTGATGTGGTCTTGCTGTGTATGTTGTTGTTTCTAGTAGTGATGCTGTTCCTGTTGTTGCTGTTTTACGAGGTGCGTCGGCATGGACGAAACAAGTCAACAACTGCATCAGCAGTCGTGCATACTAGTCAAACAACGCTGTTCGTCTACAGCGATTGGATCTTCAAAAGCCGTTTGGTACAAACGAGCGTTAGTGCACGATACCACAGCGTGCTTTGTTGAATTGGAGTCGCGAGCCAGCACACACTCGAGTGGCTTTGCAAACAATGCGCTTCATATCGCTGCTGCCGTTCTGGTGTTGGCGCCGCCGCAGCAGCAAGTGTCTGCAGATGGTTGAACGCGTTGCTGCTCGCGAGCCACTCGTGGGTGTAACACCTGGCAGGAGTAGCATATTTGGTTGATGGTCGTATGAGCGGCAGTGATGGCGATGACCAGACCAGGCAACAGCCGTCATTTCTTGCATTGATGATAACCGCGAGACAGCCACACACAGACAGACACGTTGGCATCAAGGCAGTAACCAGATGGCAATCGAAATGGTCCCTGATGGACGTGTACAGTAAAAGCGCAACGCCTCGTGGATACTTCAAGAGCCGGCCGCAACGACGCGCACAGCACGTTTGGCATCGCGTTCTTCCGTCTGTCTATATGGCTGCACGCCTGCAAAGCTGTGCATATTGTATGTGCATGCACGCACGCAAGCGTGCATGACGTTCGCTCCATCGAACGACCAACGATGCCGTCACGGCGGCCAGCTCATTTCGTCGTCGCCATGGCTCACAATTCAATATCATTGACTGACTCGACTTGCAATTTGACAACCAAACTCGCAGCAAAGTTCATGTGCAACGGTTGCAATCGGCAAATTGTGCATGCCTAAACTTTGCTGCGTATCGACTGTTACGTGGCACGCAAAAAGTACAAGGTATTCAGTTCGCGAAAATCGGGTCCACCTGCTTTCAGCACCAGCAGGCACGTGATCGTCGTTGCGGGCAGGAGGACCAGCGACAGACGATGACGCTCACAAAGAGCGATCAAAGCGATAAACTTGCTCTCTGCACTTCTCCCCCCGCCTCTACCGACGCCCCAACTTCCTCCAAGAAGAGCATGGCCGCCACCAAGGCACTCACTCATTCCTCTATTTTCCACACGCACGTCGTTGCTGTGGAAACTATCAGCACCAGCTCCCACCGGCTACCGCTCCGCACCCCATCACGCTCTCGCGTAACGCTCTACAACTACGATGGTCGCCAAGTTCCTCCTCGCGTTCACTGCAGCCGTTGCGCTCGCTGCTCGCGTCGATGCAGGGTCGATCATGTACAACGCCGTCACGGACACAAATGGCACCGTCGAGATCAACGACAAATTCCCGGCGCGCGGATCGTACCTCTCGCCGGAATTGATCTCGACGATCGAGAAAGTCGACCCGGAGCTCCCGGATCCCGCTTCGATCGTCAACGTCACGGTTCGTGACGCCACGCTCTTGTCGAACGTGACGCACACGCCACACACTGCAGTCATCGGACTCGGCCGGTCGATCAACGACCCCAACGACGACGACGACGACGACGACGACGACGACGACGACACCATCGCTCCTGGCGTTGTCAACAGCGGCAACGCTACGACGACGCGGCATCTCGAAGCGACGAGCGACGACATTCGGAAGCTCGAGACGTTCTTCAAAACAAAGATGGAGATGAACTTGAAGAAGCTTCCGACGCGCGGCGTCGTCATGCCCGCGCCATGGCCGAGTAGCTACTGGCCGATCTACCAAGACGGGATCAACGCCGTGTGGGACGCTGGGAAGCCGAGTCCGTCGGAAAAGTACGCCAAAGCGTACGGACTGAACGTCAAGACGTTCCAGGACGCTGTTTCGAAATCGAACGGCGTCCTGTCGATGAGCTCGCGCCGCGCGTGCTCGGCGACTGCAGACTGTGCGTCCTTGAAAGACAACAGCGCGTGTGGCAAGCGCATTGGTGAATCCAAGGGCTTCTGTATCCCGACGTGGTTTGGTATCTGCCATGCGTGGGCGCCGGCCGCGCTGCTGGAACAGGAGCCACGCTGTGCCGTGACGCACAACGGCGTGACGTTCCAGCCGTTGGACTTGAAAGCACTCTTGACCGACGTCTACGACGGCGCCGCTGTTGGGACGGTCTTCACTGGCGCGCGCTACAACGGCGGGAGTGACGCAAAGGACCGCTGGGGGCGCCACACGGACGCTGCGTATCGCGACCTTGGCGCTGGTTATTTCCACGTCGCAGTCACGAACTTACTTGGGAAATTTAAGAAGTCGTTCGTCGTCGACGTCACTGCTGGGCCCGAAGTCTGGAACCAACCCGTGCGGGGGTTCCAAGTCAAAGAACAGCGTCGGTTCAAGCCAAGCCAAGCTGCGAAGACGTTCTACGCAACGAAGACGTATCCGTTCAACCCCCGTGCGAAGAGCATTGCGTACGTCAAGTCCCGCTTGAGCTGGGTCGTCGAAGCCGCAGAAGATGGCGAGCTCGTGAACACTGGACGGGTCGATGCGTACACGACTGGCGCTGACTACACGTACTTGTTGGAGTTGGACGCGAAGGACAACATCATTGGTGGCGAGTGGTTGTGGGACTCGAATAGTAACCACCCTGACTTTCTGTGGTTCCCAACCGGCAAGCCGGCTGCGAACGCGGTCGTCCAGGCCACGGGCTTGAGCTACAAACACGTCAAGGACCTGATCGACCGGTCGATCAAGTGCCAGTAGAAGATGGACGAACTGACGGATCGAACGTCAGTAGAGAAGGGCGGTGATGCGTGTGAATAGGCTGTTGATCAATGCGCTCGCCTAGTTTTGAGTATGTGTTCGTTGAATGAACGACCCCGTGTCAGGAGCTTGTGATACACTACTGTCCAAGTCGTTCTTTACTCTTGTCGACGAGTGTCGACTACATTAAACCGGTATTGTTTGCATTTACTGGTAATTAGATCCAGTTTATCATTCATGTGAAAATGTAATGAGACACATCTTTTGTGTCATGTGTATTGGACCTTTTGATTTTTGTATTTGATCTTCTACAAAAACCAAGAGGACCGGTAGAGAGGATTGAATTGAGACGAGATAACAATACATTACCAAATTAACAAGACACAGAGTGTAGAAACGTATTAAACCTCAGACTGCATAACTCACACAGTAACAAACCAGTGAATCGTATCACATCACAACCTACTTGTAATCAGTAACAAACTATTCCATGACGGCTACTACCAACTTACTTCGTGATCGTGAATGCATCCAGTGCCGCACCCGATGCAGACGCGACGAAGCGCCACGTGAGCGTCGATGGCGTCGCCGTCAAGAACGACACGCCGTAGTTCGTCATGTCAAACTTGGCGTTCCATGGACTCGTCGTGTCCTTGTAGCTGTAGTGACCTTCCGACGACCCGGACGCACCCGAGATGACGTACACGGGCGCCTTCGGTTTCGTATACGTCGCGCGGTCGCTCGAGACACCATCCAAGACTGGTTTGCTCCGCGCGATCGGCAAGTGGCGCTCGTACGCGTGGACGTGACCCGATACGACGAGGTCGACGTTGTACTTGATGAAGAGCTCTTCAAACGCTTTCTGGACCGGCGCGGCTTCGTCGTTGGGCACACCGGCGTCGTCGCACGACCGCAGTGTGTACATCGCGCGGTGCATGCCAACGATGAGCCACGGGACGTTCGCGCGGTTTGCATTCGCTTGCTTCAAGTCTGCTTCAAGCCACGCGAGTTGGTTGCCAAAGTTGCCGTGTTTCCGAAGCGTGTACGAGTTGGACGGTGCGTTCGTGTAGTCGGTCTCACTCGACAGTGTCGTAAAGTGTACGGACGCATAGTCGAACGAGTACCACATGTTCTGGACACCGCCACTGGCTTTCGATGGCATCTTGAACCGTGCATTGAACGCCGTGTAGTTGCCCAGTTGGTCTTTCTTTGAGCTTGACAGCAGGCACGACGGCGAGTGGCACTCGGCTTCGTGGTTCCCAACGAGGACCATGTATGGCACTTGCCGCATGAGCGCCGACAGTGAGTTCATCCACCGGTTGTACGTCTCCTCGTAGTAGAACCCGACGAACTCACCGATCGTGAGGAACGCGTTGTCCGCGTACGAGATGTCGCCGACGTGGTAGACAAAGTCCACGCTGCGCGTCGCACTGAGCGAGTTGATGTACTTGTTCGACTCGGCCGCGTTTTTGTCAACGCCGTGGTCGCCGTAGACTGCGATCGTGAACGCGTCCTTGCTGCCAGCAGCTTTCGCGGTTGCGAACGACGCGACGTCGCTCTGCAGCGTTGCGCTCGCAGCGCTCCCGACGCGGTAATAGTACGTCGTGCCTGGCGTGAGGCCCGACAACGTCACATGGTACGTGAAGAGCGAGTACGAGCTGTCGCTGTAGTAGCTCTTCGTCTCGATCACAGCGTTTGCTGCAAGGACGACGCTCGTCTGCGTCGGACCGAGCCACACCGTTGGGTCTGTGACCTTCGTCGTCGTTGTCCATGATATCGTCATACCCGTCCCGGCGGGGCTGCCAGCGAACGCCACGTGCTGCTGCTGCGGGACGCGCTTGGCGTCAATCGTCGAGTTGATTGGACGACACGCCTGGACAGGCGAGACGTCGCCAAGTTTGTACTGCAGACTGCAGCTCTTGATAGGCGTACACGCGAGCTCCGAGTAGTCAAACGTGCAGGTTTGCGCGTGTGCGGACGACACACACGTCGCTGCAAACAGCGCGACCGCGAACTGGAGAAACCGGAGTTGCATTCTGGTGCAGGACTTGGGGACTGGACTTGTGCAGTGGACTTGCGCAGCGGATAGCGAATCGCAAAGTGATCGAGTGCAGTCAACGCGGGCGAATCGCCAGATTCATCATGTCATAAGCTCGCGCGGGCGGACGTCTGCGCTCACGCGATGGCAGTGATCAATGGGACCAGTTACGATGGTATGACGGACGGATCCGTGATCCAAGCGCTTCCTCTACTCAGATGGTGATTGGTGACTAACGCCAGATGCAGCGACTACCACACCAAGTTCACCGAGTTGGCTCTCGTCTGTTCCTGTCCGTGATGTGCTTTTGCAAGTGCAACACATGCTAATTGCGACCGTTATTGATGGTGGAGTGCGATCGGTTGCACGAGCACACAATTTCGGTGGTGATGAGCATCTAATCGAGTCAGATCGTTACTGGAGCACTAGATATTGAGTGTTTAACAAAAAAAAGGTGAATGAGCCAGTACCATACAGTACTGTACAAAGCGCTGCAAAACAAGATCGAATAACGAGGGCGATGGGAACAACAACACATATGTTGCGCGCGTGCAGTGTCGACGACCGTATTGCCGCTTTGATTTGATTTGAGTATGTAACACTGTAAAAAAGAGATTGGGCAAAAAACAAATGTACAGAAATATATGCACATGTAATCCTTGAAATTCGTAAAAAAATTGGCCACTATACTTCTATATAACATATGCAGCACTTCAATCAAGGAAATGACAAAACCGGAGTATTTCTAAATACATATTCACATTATCAGCATGATTTAGAAATATCTGCGACACACCCCGCTTTGTAGTATGCTGTATTTGTCACGTTTTATACAGTATGCCGAAAATGTCAAATTGCAGTTTCATTTGAGTTACTTCTAAGAAGTAACACATTTGCACAACGTCACGATGCTCGCAGTAGTATAAAACAGCAATAATATATGTACACCTGCTACCTGATGCCGTCTTCGGCTCGTATGAAGACGTACTCCACGCGGTCCAGGACTACGCTTTAGCGAAACGAAAGAGCGTTCGCGTAGCACAAAGCGGCGGCGGTCACAAACTGATCAAGTACACGTGTGCAACGTGCAACGTCTACGTCCGGGTGTATCGACGCAAGGACATCACGGCGGAGGGTGTGCAATTGCCATGGTTCATGTTGTCATGTGAACTCTCACATATGAAAATTGCACCGCGCATCTTAAAGCAACAGCGACAACTGGCGGCGATGACGACAATCAATCCAGCTGTTCTTGCCACACAAACGTCTTCGCCAAAGCGTTCATAAAACAAGTGCACGGCGCAAACGGGGTCAACCTCGTCCGACAGAAACGAATGGTGAACAGAGCAGCCGATGGTATTCAAGAAGACGTATACGGAGACATCGACGCATGCTATGATTTTATCACAAGTTTGTTGAGATTTTCGAGAAAGTAAGCCTTAGCAGCATTACCAGCTACGACCGAGATGGCCAAGGGAGGTTTCTACGCGAGTTTGTTCTCCCACGATTGCCGTCGCGTGCACTAATGGCACGCAGTTGCTTCTGGTTGGAAGAGACGGCAATGCGGAGAATGTTACATTCGCAGTGGCGCTCGTCGACACCGAATTGATCGACATCTACAAGTGATTTGTTGGCATTTGAAATGCATCAACTTTTCGTACGTGCTCATGACCGACCGATACGCTTCATTAATATGCGCATGCAGATGTCGCAACATCCACAACATCGTTTGCACGACCACATTGTCCGTAGCGTCGTAACGGGATTCGTAAAGTTTACTGTTCTCCAAAATGCTCTCGTATGGCAAATCCAAGCGCGTACAAGCATCGCAGAGTACAACGCGCACCTTGCCATAACCGAGGGAGAATGCGGCAAGTCAGTAGCGGACTATATATTCGTGAATTGATCCGGCTCATTGGGTTGTGTTTGTATATCTTGGACGTATGCCACTGTATGGGCGACGCACGTCCAACTTTGTGGGGTCTATGAACAGTGCGAATTTAACAGATTGTCTGCACAATCTACTCCCATTTGCATATATTAGAGATATCATGGTGCAGATGTCCATAGATGCCGTCAGCTTGCACACAAATGGTCCGGTGAAGGGCGGATCGTTACTTTTTGCCGCATCGAAGCTTTACGAGAATGAAAAATGCAAATAGGCGAGTACACCGAACACCGGCATCTCCAAATATTCTTTATGTCCAAGCCTCAAATGCAACTCCACATATGATTCGACGCGCGAGAACTAGCCCCAACTAGTGCACTTGTATATTCATGGATCAAATGCGCGTGCCATGATCGCAGCGCTACATCACGTGTGGAAAATGGGTGATGTGTGTGCTGCATATGGAACAGTGTGCAATGTGACGTCAGTATGCAATTGTGTTTTGGGGCGCAATGGTAAAATGGGACGAGGGAAGTTATTCAAGCGCAGCACGTGTAGTGGAAGTGAACACAACAGTCGCTCGTGTCAGATCAGTTTCTCGTATTTGGTTCCCTCCGAATTATTGCGGCTCGCAGTGCTTGTTTCTATATTCGTTCGAAAGCGCAGATATAGACGCATTTGTATATTAATATTGCTGTATACCTTTGCAACTCTTCTTTTAGATCAATTAGTGCCAGACCGAGAACTATGTACAAAAAATAGCACATTACAGTTTATGTCATACCGATTGAGTTGTTTGAATTTTTCGAGGTGGTACGGATATACTGTAAATACTCAGCAATATTCACTAATACTTGTCCCTTCACCAATATATTGCGTCGCCATCACAATAATTACCGAGTGCGAGCGGCAAAGGCGCAAGCTATCGTCATCGTGAAGACTGTTTCCGCACGTTTCACGCACGCGGTATATCATTTGTTGCGTTATAGTGGTTCGAAATTGTATTCCAAAATGTCATTGGTTGGCATTCGTCATCGCATGCGCATCAATTAGTCGATTCTTAATCGATGTGCCGTATGTGTTAAGGGGTTTTCCCTTTTTCGTAATACGGATTACTCCTAATGGCCAGTCGACCTTACAAAGATCGTCGAATTAACTGACATCGTCACTCTCTCCTTCGTCTTCTATATTGGATGCTGTAAGATCGATATTATCGGGATAGTGATGGTGTTGTTGAGGCATTGCAATTCGTATAATTTGCTCATGACTTCGGTGTCATTGTCGACACGAGATACATACGCTTAGAATCGCGCTTAGTTATATGATCCACTACTTGTCGTTCTCTTAATCTGGTAGTTTGCCAACCCGCTGCCATATCTTCGTTTTCCCTTTGTTTTGCTATCTCTTTGTTTTGGCCATATTGGTCAAAACTCGAAAATGATCCCGACTTTAAAATTGTTTAACACAAACTAATTTACTTGAGTATTTGTACATTGATATAAGTAGCAATCTCCAACACTAATATCTACAGAAAAACGCAATAGGTACTACAGTACTACACGTAGATACACAACGCGTCACGAGACAATCACACGCTTTAGGATGGCGCGCGCCTTCAATCATCGCGCGCTTGCACTTAGCACTATCATTCAAATCCAGAAACTCTCTCGGGCGGCATGAGCACAAACATCGAGTAGATCAGCAAGCTGCGCCAGTTCCATGTTGAGACTATATTATCGTGCTACCCAGATCGTAAACACAAAAACGGCATTGTTCGCAGTCTTGGTGCATTTCTCCGACAGCGCGACACGAATGAAATGCGATTTAACAACCCACTCAAGCTCGTGCACGCGATGAGTTGGAACACACCGCGCGTGTCTGGATAAGATGCCACCGCGTTTGAATGAGGTGACGCGCATAGACGCGCGGGGCGCGCTCTACTCAATGGCAGCATCGACACGAGCATGATTGCGAGACCGAGAGGAGGATCGTAAATGAAAGAGAGAGTGCAGAGTCGACCTTGTAGTTGCTGTCCATCATGACAAAGTTAACAACGAAAACGGATAGAACTTTGAACATCGTGTGCATCGCGTTAATTACGCTTGGGTCGTGCCGCGCATCGCGATCGTCGCACTCGTTTTTCATCCCACCTTACGATCTTCAATATTTGTGATGGGGCGAGCTCGCAGCGAATGCGTGATGCGTGATAAACGCTCAAGCGCGACTGCATGAAACCATAGACAAGCATTCAATGATACAATCAGTCGAAGTCATGCCGATCTTGCAACGGATGCCGATGTGCAGATGTGCAAGCCTAAATTTGAACGAGGTGTAACTATAGATTCTTCTGGTTCGTTGCTGCTCGATGCTCCTCGCTTAAGATAGTGCTGGAGATAGCTCAACGTCAGCGATGTTATTTAACCAAATTAGTGAATCGATGGTTGGTTTTTGCACACTTAACGGGAGTTTATAAAACGAAACTTTGAATAAAACTATCGAAACACTTGTGACATTAATAACCAATTACATAAGGTGTGCAAATAAAAATACAATTGTTAGAATTCTAAGAACCACCGCATCTCATTCGTAAAGGTGTCTCTGATGAACACCGACGTACATTAGTCAATACAAGTGACTTGAAAAGAAGAAGTTGAAATTACAAACGCCAATATATAACAGGAATACAAGAAATCGGCCATTATCACTTTTTCAAAATGCACACGGTTGGGGTAAAAACAGGCATGAGAGGTATTAGCATGTGGATGCGTGTCCATCACGTATGTTTTAGTTTAAAAAGCTCGCAAATATTGTGCTCGACAAGAAATGACCATTCATTTTTGGCCTCGCCAGCGCGAGAGCAGGTACATAGAAAGCGACTACAGTTGAGTTGCGATGCTTACTCTTTCAGCAACATCAACCGTTGCAACTTCAGCACTCACAAAAAAGGGAGCAATAACATCAACGCCTCAAAAGTGCTGCTGCAGATCATTCAATGTCGGTTTGGCAATGCAGGAAGCAAGACAGAATCGCCCGAGAAGCATCAGCAGCAGCTGCCTCCGACGAATGGCTCCGCCACCTCCATCACCACCACGACCACCACCTCCACCACCACCTTCCAAGTCGACGCAAGCAGCAACCAAACCTACGGAAGCGACCGAACGAAAGCGACGACAGAAGCGAATGCGACGACAGAAGCGAATGTAACGACAGGAGTAAATTCGACGACGACCGAAACAACCCCGACTGCAATAGCTGCCGACCTGTGGTAAAGTGCGGCCCAAAAATGACAGTTGCTACTGTTGTCAGGTGCGCTGCTCATCGTAGATTGGAGCTGAGTCGTCAGCGCGGGAAGTGGTACGAGTGCTCCAACACTCAAGTCATAAATTGAGAATCAGAAGTAGCCGCCATCTGATTCTCCGTGTGTATCGCTGCATGCGGGTTCGTCGATACCCCAAACCTCCTCCGCTTGTGTCGGGTACCACTGACTCTGGATCCCTTGATTATCCACTACGGGTAGTCACGCACTGTAATGCAATTAGTCTCCGACACATCATGAGCGTCTCACTAATGTCGTCAATGAGGGTGGGGAAAATTAAAATTAAAATTGTCCGTGGCGCCTCTTGCCCCTGATATTCTTTATTGATCACACACCATATCGCTACCTCATATCGGTCCTAGCGAGTGATTTAAGAGATTGCTTGCACACAGCCACGCGAAATGCGCGATGAATTATTGACTTGCATCTCATTATATCCTTTTTCGTGTTGAACTTCATCTTGTTCAATGGGTTTTGAATCTCTTAGGTGGGTTTGTATAATGATGTTTTTGTGCAAATTTAGGACATTATATAATAGCTATTACAATGAGCAATTACACTACACTCAAGGGGTACACAAGACTGATACGTCCTCGATTCTAATGCACAATTATGTCTCTAATGTAAATCCAATGTAAGAGCTTAAAGGTTGTTGCGTTGTGTGATTTAGTGCAGACGCCGTATTTCTGACGCGCAATAGTAAACTTAAGGACAACAGAAAATCTCGAACCTACATCGATGCACATCAGAGGGTTTGTTTAATAAATATATTCTTCTTAGGAAGTTTTGGGTTAATGCTAGATAATTTCAATCATACATGGATAGACGTTATTTTTCCCGGTATAGTATAATATTTTACCTTTCATTCTAGGCCGACTTTTATTTCTTACACATGAACATAAAAAATGCAAGAATATCTGTTGACTATCATACCGAAATATCTACCCGAAAACGCACATCAAACAACAGCACGCCAGAGAAAGAACTTAGTGACACATGATCAGTCCGACTTATGTGAATATATTGCCTCGTCTGCCGTCGTTTTTGCAGCCAACAGCAAAAAACGCGCTTTGCGCTTCCTCTAAGACTAGACAAAAGCGCTACAAATGGTCGACTAGACATAGCCTAAAACAAACATCACTCGAGTACGCTTGTTGGGATAGTCGAGGCGTTTGTGCATGCTGCTGTTTGCTATCGTCGAAGTATTCGATTTTGGCTCAAGTGGCTCGTCTATTCCAAACATATCTTGTGCCAGCATGTTTTTTGTCACGCCAAATTCGCTGTACGTGTGCAATACGTTCCTCGCGTCCATACATGCCTGCGCGGCATTTCACCACTATTTGTATGTGCTTACTGTCAACGCCATACAGCACATTCGCGCGCATCGCATTTTCGACACATCGCTGGACACGTCGAGTTGAGATATGTTCTGATGCGTGTTTGCTTTCGGCTGGCATATATTTGGGCTCATTCGACTGCATTGCCATGTCCTCGCACGATGCGTATGCGCTACCACCTTGCTACATGTGATGCTTGGAAACGCCCACAAGCGCGACACCCACATCGATTTGACGCGTGAAGCATATCAATCCAACTTTTCATCGCTTCAAATTATATTCTGTATGTTATTGTTCCCCATGTAATGATATCCTTTATTATATATTATTGAGTCGTCCATATGTACAGTAGTTATGGTATGAACATGACTTCATTAAAGCTATACTTAGTATACTTTGCCCTAATAACTTTGATCGCCACCTAGGAAAAGGAAAAGTGAATATCATTCTGGTAGGTATCACAATTCTATTATGTATCATTCCAGCATTTCATCGATTCAAGCCGCTGTCCTTGTGTTCAACAGTGTAGCACGCGTTCGTTCACCGGATGTATATCTGTCTGTTTTCCGTTTGCATGCTTCGATGTTCCTCCATCGCTACGTTGGCCGCAGCGTCCGCCATCAGGTGGTGAGTCCAAGACGAGATACCAACAGTCATTGCCGTTCTGTTGACTTTCCGGAAGAGCACCTTCAGGTACGGTGCTTGTGGCCGCGCTCCCGCTCGGACTTGATGCATTATCAGTTGACTTTCTTCGACCGCATGGATCGCTGGTCATTGATCGACACCATATTCTAGGACTAACCCAACTTACAGAGTCCCGACATACTGTGGTATAAATATTGTTCCTCCTACTGTAGTCTTGCAATCCTACGCCTCCTACAGCCCCAGACCGACGCTGCTCGTGCTGCTTTGACTCCCTGCGCTACGGAGCTGCTGCCGCGAGTGCTGCGAATTGCTGCTCCCGACCGAGAGCAACTTAAACTTGGACGACGTGCGGGACGACGACGTTGTTGTCGTGGTCGCTACTTTCTCGGCTGATGCAGCAGCAGCAAGAGCAGCAGCGTCGTTTGCTTGTTGCTGCTTCCGTCGCATGCGCCACACGTGCGTCTCGTGGACCTTGTCGACAAACGCGTCAAAGTCGTGTGACGACGAGAACCAGGATTTCAGTTCCTGGCGCTTGGAGCCACTCGTGCTCTTGCTTTTGCTACTACTCGTTGACGTTGCAGCAGCACCGCTGCGCTTGTCCTTGTCGTCACACAGTCGTGCAAGTTTGTCGTACAGATCGTGGACACCAGCAACGAATGCATCGAGGCACTCGGTGTCGTAGAACAACCAACGGTCGTCGCTACTCCCTCCATCGTGACTATGGCCACTACTATGACCCAAACGGATGCTACTACGATGGCTGCTACTACTGGCCGGCAACACAACGCTCGGGTGCGTCGTCGTGCCGTCGCTACTACGACTATGGCTGCTGCCTACGTAATGATGCGATCGATATAGCTCGTGCGTGCGACTCCGTGGCGACTGCAGCAGTGTCGTCGATGCGCCACTCGGTGTCGTCGCGACTGCTGCAAACGGCTGTTGCGTCCGTGCACGACGGCGCATCGCTTTCTCCACGACTTTGCGCCGCGTCGCTGCGACTTTCTCCACCTTGTCGAGAAAGTGACTGCGCCACTTGCGCGGCAAACCAACGGCTACCGCTGCACTCTGCTTCGCAAGAGCGACCGTCGAAGCCAACGCATCGAGGTCGACGACGGTCACGTACGCGCCGATCGTTCGCATCGTGTCGTCGTGTCGACTGCGCGCGTACTGGAGACACGCGTCGTACGTCTCGGTCGTCGTCCCCAACAAGAACGGCGCATGTTCCAGGTCCTCGCGTTGTTGCATCACAGCGTCTTTCGCGAGACGCGCTGACAGTGTGGAGGAAGACGACGATGCAGGAGCAGACGACGACGCGCCGCCGTTGCTGCTGCCCCAGCGCCAGCCGTGGGAGAACGATTTGCGTGATTTCGGACGCGTCGCGTGCTGTGCGGTTGCATACAGCGCCAGTGCGTCAAACACAAACCGCCAGGACGTACGTGGGACGAACGGGACGCACATGTGCGGCCACACGACGAACGGCTCGAGCAACTGCAACAGACTCACGACAACCGCCTGGACCTGCGAAAACGATGTTCCGACAATCACGACTGCGTCCTCCAGCAGCAAACAACTGATCAATTTGATCAAGAGCTTCGGACCGAGGAGTTGGAGCGTTTGAAGCATCGCACTACGCGCATTGAAAGTGCGACTCGCGTGTGGTGGTGGTGGTGGTGGCTGTTGCATCGACGACGAGCGCGAGTGCGAGTGCGTGGAGCTGTGTGGACTCCGCAGTGGCGTCCGTGCTGCTGCTGTTGCGTCGGTCGCGTCCGTTGCGTCGCTTGCGCTGGCGCTGGCGCTGCTGTCGCATAGAAACTGTTGCAAGTACCACTCGGGACGTGGGACGTTGCGGCGCCAGGTGGTCGTGTCGCCCTCACGAACGCGAAAGACTGTAAACTGCACTAGCGACGTTGTCGGTGTCGTAGCAGCTGAAGCAGGCGGAGGACGTGACGACGATGTGCCAGTGAAGAACGCGCTGTGCGTTGAATCGATCGACGCGCCGCCGAGCGAGAGCACGACGTCGCGCGTCTGGAGCAACGCACGCGAGTGAATGTGCGCAACGTCAAAGCCCGTGATGCCACACGCTGTCGCAGTCGCATGCGACGTTGGCGTCGTGGTGCCAGCAGCGCTGCTACTGCTACTGCTACTGCTGACATTGCCAGCGCCAGGGCCAGTCGCTAAAGAACGCACTGGACTATTGACGTACAAGACAGCGACTTGATGTGGTGCAAACGTATCCAGCAGCGTCCGCAGCGTTCGGAGATTGCGCGTCCGGAGCGCCACGGCATCGAGCTTCCCGGTCCGAAACTGGCTCTTGGCGTCGCGCCAGCTGTTGAAGAGCCACCAGAGTTGCTCAGATGGGACTTCGTCAAAGTCGTAGGTACTCCACAGGCCATTCCCCGAGTGACTGCTGCTGCTGTCGTCCGGACGATGGCGACGGCGCTCGGACGTTGCGCTGATGTTATTGCTGTTGCTGGTGGTGCCACCCAACGCACTCTGAACGTCGTCGCTGCTCCACGCAGTCACATCTGCAAGGTCAACAATGCGGCGTCGTGGTTGTAGCGTCTGCTGCTGCGGTTGCTGCTTGTGGGTCGGCGTCAACGACTCGTTCACGGACGCCAGTGCTTCGTGGACGAACGCTTGTTCGTCGGTCGTGGACGCCGATTGCGGTGGCGTCAAGATGGCGATCGGCTGCGGCGCGGAGCTCGAGCGGCCGCGCGTCCGGACGCTGGAGCGTTGAAGCCGCACGAGCAACGGCGGGTGGACGCCAATCGTTGCTTGCGTCGTCGTCTGGCCATGCGGCGCTGGCGCAGCGACGCGCTCACTCAGCGACGCAAGGCCCGTCCGTGGCGTTGCGCACGTACTGAGGAAGCTACTGCTACTGCTGCGTGCATTGCTTGCGCCACACGCCGGAAACGACGACGAGATGTCGTGGAACGAAGTTGTTGTTGTTGCAGAAGCAGCAGCTGTCAACGCATTGCCACTCGACGCCAGCAGCTCCGAGATCGACGACATCGACTGGTTCTTCTTGTGCCCCTTGCCGTTGCTCTTGCGGCTTGTGCTGCTGGCGCTTGTCGCAGCTGTTGGCGCTGACGCAGGTGGCAGCATCGCGCTGTTGCTGCGTCCACCTGAACTCGACGAGAACGACGACGCGCGCGTGTTTGAATCGCTTGCTGCAGTAGCGCCACCAGCCGACCGTGCTGTGCTTGAACTGTTGCTGCTGTTTGCGCTTGGCGTGAGTCCAACTGCTGCGCTGGGTGGCCGGCGACGCGGTCGTTCGTGTTCCCGGAACGCTGCAAGTTGCTGTGCGACGTTACTGAGGCACAGCCGCGCGCTCACCAACTCATCCAAATGCGTACTCACAAGCTCGGTTACATACACAGACGCGCGCGCAGCGTGCTGCAATTGACACGCGACGACGATCAACTGCATCGTCATACTCTCCAATCGGACAATCACGTTCTCACTAAAGTTCAGGATCGGCACGACGCAAAACGTTTGAGTATCATCCAATCGACCACGCGACACGGCGCCACAATGGTGCTGGGCTACAACAGTAGCAGCATCGCCGTCGTCGCTCCGGTGGAACGCAACGCGCCGTAAATACACTGCATGCAAGAGCCGCACGGCCTCGTCCCAGAACGCTGCAGTCTCTACGACCGCGCGCTCGCTCTTGTACGACGCCAAGCGCTCGAGCCAGAGCCACGTTTGCGACGCAGCAATCAGCGTCTGCAGCATCTGACGCGCGTCACCGACGTGTTCGGCCAACAACAGCGCTTGCCGCAACAGCTTCTGACACTCCAACAGCGTCCGCCGCGTCCGTTCGACAACGACGTCGTCGTCGTTGGGGTCACAAGACGTGAGCATCGCGTCCAGCAGCGTCGTTTTCAGTGCGTCGTCGTCCTCCAAGCTCCCAAGCGTTAGGAACGCGCGTTCCAATGGCGCCAATTGAAATGCTACGATCGCTAGAAGACTCTTGAGCTGCTGCTGCGGATCGTCGAGTTGTCCAAACTGATCAAACGAGCGCCAGAGCGCTTGGACACCTGCATCGCACGCTGCATCTGCATGACGCACGTAGCGACTGAATGCGACCATGTGCGCTTCGATCGTGCGCTTCTCACTCGTACTGAGGCCGTAGAACGAACCCGCAAACGCTATAACAACTCGGTCGATCTCAGCTGCGACTGCAGTCGCAGTCAAGAGCGCTTCGCTCTCTGTCATCGGCGCGAAAGAGCCAGTACCCGACCGCCGACGGCCGTCGAGGAACTCGCAATAGAGTGCAAAGAGGACCTTGGCCTCTAAAGCATCCAATGCGGCTCGCTTCGCACTGTTCTCGTCGGTAGATTTGACGCGCGCGAGCGCCAACCAGAGCCACGCGTCGCGCAGCTCACCAGCATCCAAGTGACACTTGACGCGACACAAGACGTACCGGAGACTGAACACCATATCGAAACAATAGCGCGCTTCGCTCCCCAAGCCACCCATGCTCCGCCCACCGCCGCTGCTGCTGCCTGTGCCTGTATGGCTCCCCGTGTGGCTCGCATACCCGCCACTGCTGCTGCCGAGCGTCGTTGTGCTGCTCAGAATGTTTGCATGCAGACGCTCGCAGAACGCATTCGCTGCTGCATCCAGCGTTGCAAACAACCGACGACCAGTATCCAACAAATGGAGCCGCACGGCGTCTTCGGCCGCCAACATCTGCAATTGTGTCCGTTTCCCACGTGGAAGACGGTTCGTATACTGCAGCGCATACTGCAAGACGTGGAGCCCCTCTAAACACCGACCGCTCGCTTTGTAGACGTCGCGCACGAGTAGATGGAGCGTCACGTCGTGCGCAACCCACGCGTCCAGTTCGTTCGTATTGTTGTTGTTGTTGCTACTACCCAACCGCATGGTGGACGACGTCGTTGTGGACGACGTTGCGGTCGACGAAGACGGATTCAAGAACGAGCCACTGAGCGACGAGGTCGTGGATGTACTGGTTGTCAACATCGTCCCACTGCGATGCAACGAACTGCTCGCAGCGTCACTACTCGTCGTTGTCGTTGTTGTGTTCGAGCCATAGACTGCAGTGAGGAACGACGGCGGCAGCACGCTCGTTTGGTCGCGCACGAACCGAAACGCGGCCACTAAATTCGCTTCAGCAATTGCAAAGTGCCCTTCACGGATCCACAACTGCGTCAGCGCTTGTGTGAGGTAGACAAACTCCGTGACGTTCCCCTGAAGACGCGCTGCGTCTGCGACTTTGATGTGGAGCAACAGCGCACGCGCATTGTCGTCCGCCTCTAACGTCAAGCGACACAACAGCCGATCGAGCTTGTCGTACGCACGGTGGTGGTTCAGAAAGCCATATAAAACAGACGCAGCTTCAAACGCCAGGACGCCATAGCGATACTTGTGCGTCTTGATGAGGACGTGACCCAGCTGCTCGAGCGCTTCCCGCCCGAGTTCAGACAACAGCCCATCGTTCGGAATGCAACGTCTGTAGTCACTTTCACCACCAGCAGCAAGCGCCGTGGTGGAGTAGGCGTCCAAGATCCGCACGGCTTCAAACGTCAGTGCTTCAGCGGCCCGTAGGTTCACAAGAGAGCCAGTGCGATGGTGCATACTCCCCAATACGAACGCACTCTTTGCTTTCACAAGTGGAAACTTCCGCAACGAAATGCGATCGTATAAGTCAGTCAAAGCAACCAAACGCGCAGCGCTCGACGGTCTGAGCAGCGCAAACACGCGCGCGTCAGCGCTGCTGTCTGCTCCTCCTGTCGCGTCTTCGTGCGTGATTACGCAATCGTCGTCGTCGTCGTATTCCAACAAATCGACGAGATCTGGAATCGACACGTCGGTCAATGCGCTCCGGCTCTCAAACAGACTCTGGAGGTCGCAAATCACGAGCGCTTGGAGACAAAGTGCGTCGGTCGGGAGCGCAGTAGACGTTATATCCAAGCCACTCCTGGCAGTCGGTAGCGAGCCAGTCGATTGGCTCTCGACGCCGCTGCTGTGCGTCTCTAAATGTATCCACAATGCGCCATAATGCGCCAACAGTTCATGCACGAGTCGTGGCGCTGCGTCACTCCCAACCATGCGCGCTTGGGATCCAGTTGCTGCTGGTAGTTGCGTACACAATTGCCACGTGTGCGTCGTCACTGTCGTCTCTTCAGCAGCTGCAGCAAATGCAACGAGATGGTGGCTCACATAGCGCACTTCCAGCAACATCCACACGTTCATATACGACGGAAATGCTGCTGCACAGATCTGTAACGCAGCTTGAAACTGACGCGTCCAAAACAACGTCGCACTGTGGCTCTGGCTAGTTGCTGTTGTTGTTGCTGCTGCTGTCTGCGCCTGCGTGGACTGCATAAACGACACCGACGTCCTTCCATACGCACTCGCTGTTGGCTGTAGCGTCGTCGCTTGTTGCGGCCCAAACAGCCGCGCAGCTTCTTCCAAGATCGCAAGCGTACACTGCGCCATACAAGCGACTGCTTCTGGATCGAAATCGTCGGTCCAGTTGCCGTCGCTCAGCGCAGTCGTCGACACTTTCTCGATAAATACGCGAATCAACTCCCGATTCGCTTTCTGATCGCACTCGAACCGATACGACGCGACTTGTGCGACGCATTTTGTTGCAAACGACACACCAAATGGCAGCGACACCAGCGCAAAGTGGACATTCTTCTGACTCGTTGCGCGGTGTAGCACCGCTTTTTGCTGGTTGGAAAACGACGATGTAGTTGAACTGGCTCTTGCACGTGCTGCAGCAGCCTCTGCTTGACGGCGACTGTTGACAGCATCACACTTGTCGAGTACAAACGTCTGCAGCCAGAGTTCTAATTTGTGCTCCGAGAGCGCCCAGAGGACGTCCAAACCGTCTCTTTCGACTGCACTGTACGTTTGACAGGGCTTTGGGAAGCGCTCAATGCGCACAGCGTACGCAGACGCACTTGCAACATCCACAAACCGAAACTTATCGATCAATTCAACGGTCGGGGACGTCAAACCACTCGGTCGGAGCGTCAATGCGCTAGATTTGCGCTGAAACAACAGCTCGTCGATCGCTTTCAACGACCGTTTGCTGCTGTGCGTACTGCTGCGTTTCTCATCGTTGTCGCTGTCTTTCTCCACCTCGTCGTCGTCGTCGTCTGACAACGCGTCGCCGTCCATCATGTCGTGAAAATTGCGTAAAAAAATATTGAAATTCTCAGCGCGTCGACGCGACGAATCGACTGTCGAAGTTGCACAATTGCCATTCGAGCCAGTTTGTGTAGTAGCAGGAGTGATGACGTCATCCGTCGCATCTGCAAATCCAAATTCAACGTCCCAATCTTCATCGTCGTCGTCATCATCGTCGTCGTCGTCGTCGCTCAGAGTGTTGGTCGTTGCGACATGAAGCGACGCAGAAGCGTCGAGCGGAGCGTCGCACTCATTAGTAGCGTCCATGGTGTCGTCGTTCTCGTCGTCTTCGACAAGCGCAACGTGTACGTCAACAATTCTTGCGACAGTGTCGGTCGAATTGCGTCGACTGCTGCTACTCGTTACTTGTATGTGGCTTTGTGCTGTTGGTGGTGGTGGTGGTTCTGTCACAACGCGATTGCTGCTGCTGCTGTTGCTACTGCGGGTGCTGCTATGACGACTGCTCCGTGGACTCATTGCGCTGCTCTCCCTCGTGTTGGTATTGGTCCAACTCTTGCGCTGCTGCTGCTGCTGCTGCTGTTGCTGCTGTTGCTGTTGCTGCTGATTCCGATGCTTGAACGTCTGTCTCAAGTCCGAGTAGTTGCTATCGAGCGAATGCTGCCGGTGCCATCGCACCGTTGCGCGCTGCAATGCGTTCGTTGCATGATGGTAATTGCTACTCAATCGCTGTGGCACCACGTCCCCGACGCGGTCTAGAAAGATAAAGAACGCATATCCATGAGACATGCTGCAATACAAACAGCAAGTGTAATTCAACACACACACACACAAGCAAACCCACGACGTACCGAAACGTTGTGGCTGTTGTTGTTGTTGCTGCCGGCCGTTCGTGTCGTGCATTGTCCCTGCTGCTGCTGTTGTTGTTGTAGCAGTGGAGCTGTCGATAAAGTCCTCGGTCCAGTCTTCGACGTCGTCGTCGTGCGATGCAGCAATGCCAACGACAACGTGGTCGCGCGCACGCTCGAGCGATGCGCTGCTGCTGCTGATCGACGATGGCGGTGCGTGGACGTGCGAGTCCGAGTGGCGGTGCTTGCGCGACCACGATGGGTTCGAGATCGCGCCTGCAGCCGCCGCAGCAGCAGCGCGTGGCGACAGTGGCCGCGCGCGCTGGTCGCCCGTGCTCGTGCTCGACAGGCGCGTGCCGGCGAGTTCATGCGGTGGCAGCCGCACGCTCTTCTTGTGCGCACTGCGGTTGCTGGCGCTGCTGCTGCCGCCGCTCGTAAAGAGCGACGATGTGGATAGTTTCATGCTGTTTGAAATGGCGGCGCTGTGTGGTTGTTGTTGCTGCCAGTGTAGGTCGCTCGAAGCTGCTGGTATCACGGATAGCGGCACGGCAGTGTCTGCAATTGCTGCTGTCGTGTGTGTGTTACTATCGATGGATCCTTGCGGTCGAGCACGTGTGCATGCTCTGGCAACGTCGTCGCGCGAGTGGGAAGGTCGAACGAGGGCGGCCCGGCTGATTGTGTGCGAATCCGAGCGTCTCGCGTTCGTGCAAAAGTACACACGTTACGCGCTACGTGCTGGTGCTGGTGGTGCGGGACGCGCTATTGCTTATTCGCGTTCTTCGTCTTCGTGCGCGTCGTCGTCGCCGCGTCTGGCAGACACTCGCTTCGTTGCTTCGCCCCATTTTGTCGTTCGCATATCGGCCGACCCTGCAAAAAGCTCAAGTTTGAAATTTTCAGAGCCCTACCCCTGTTGTCACTCACGGGCACTCGCGCGAGGATTGTGCATGAAAAGAGCAGCAGTTACAAATCTTCGTTCAATCAAGTGTGGGTTCAAGCTAAATTTCAAGGAAAACCAAAAAACTATCTCGTTGTTATACTTTCAAAACACTCTATTATATTATTTATTATTTATTCTTTAGCAAATCGCAAAGAAATACACGTGTCGCCACTTTCTTCGACATCGACATCATCATCGTTCTCGATCACAGCTGCTGTCGTGTCTGCATTCTGCTACGTAGCACATATTCGTTGTGTACATCCACATCGACCACCACCACCACCTCCACAAACACACCACCAATCCACAATGGCGCGCGAAGTCAAGATCGTCGTCAAGAACGTGTACGTGCCAACCGAGCAGCAGCAGTTTATCGTCGACGCCGCAACGCTCGTGCGGGACCTCAAGCAGCGCGTGCACGAGCAGTTCCCTGGCACGCCGCTCCCGATGCACCAAAAGCTCATCTTTGGCGGCAAGATCTGCAACGACAACGACTTGCTGCAAACGATCTTGCACGTCAACCAAGTCGTTCCGAGCGACGACAACGCTGACGATGCACCTGCAGTCGTGTTCCACTTGCTCGTGACGTCGACGCTACTGCGCAGTCGACCGCATCCTCCTCCACCCACTCCTGCTGCGTCCTCTGCTCCTGCTCCTGCTGCTTCGTTCGAACGACAACCGCTTCAGCCAGCAGCAGCACCAGCGACGTCGTCAACGTCGTCAGATGAACTCCGAAGCGACCGCCGTGCGATCGATTCACCACGTCCGTCGATCGCAGCAGCGCCTGTTGCGTCGCTTCCTGCACTACCAATTGCCAGTTCGAGCCCACCTGCTACAGCCTCAGCAGCCACAACCACTGCAGTGCATCTACAACAACAAGAATCGTATGCTCAGAGCCTGTTGATGCACCACCAGGCAGTCGTGTTGGCGCAAATCCAGTACCTCGAAGCGCTCCAGCGCCAGGCGCAACACGCAAATCGACACCACCAGACGACGCCACTCCATCCATTCGGTCACTACTTTCACATGGGGATGCAGCACCAGCAGCAGCAGCAACCACAGCAACAACCACAAGCAGCGCCGGTTGCAGCAGTCCATTTGACGCCATCGTTTGCTGTCCAAGTCGTGCGGGAAGTGCTGCCGCTCGCAGATCTGCGCCTGGCGCTCAAGATGGCGTTCATGCTGTTCATCATTGGGCAGGACACACCGAACGACCGCGTGCTCATGCTTGCGTTCTTGTCGTTCGTGTCGTACTTGTACGTATGGGTTGTTGTTGTTTGTGTGTGTGTGTGGAGGGATGTGGGGGGGGGTTATTTGTGGATTTAAAGGGGTTTTATTGCGTGCGATGGGGTGAATTGTTTTGCTTTGTGGGGTTTATTGTGTTATTTTTTCGGTTTTGGTCCACTGGTGGGGTTTATGATGCGTTACAGTGGGTTATATAGGAGTTTTTTGTCCTCACACTGACGTACGAGCATTGAACTGGCTCTTTAGACACATCACGGGGATCCTCGCAAAGATCTACGAAGTCTACAAACGCAACTACGCGCGTTCTGCTCCTGCTGCTGCGCCTGTAAATGCGGCGGCTGCTGCGCCTGCAGCACCCGATGCAAACGCTGCTGCTGGTGACGCACCTGCTGCGAACGGCCGCACGCGGTTCCCAACGCGCGATTTCACGCGCGTGTTGCGCATTTCGTCGGATCGGGGGATCGTTCAGGACATCAAGTCGTTTGTCGCAGCGTTCGTACTGTCGCTCGTACCTGCGTGGCACCCACAGCCACTGCATGGGCACCCACCAGCAGCAGCAGCAGCAGCAGGAGGAGGAGACGTTGCGCAGATGCCCGTGCAGGGTATTTAGGAGAGACCTTGGCGTCCATTGTTGTATGTATTGCATCGTGTAGATTAGCGAGAGAGAGAGAGACGCATGCTACACGTATTGGTTTGCGCTCTCTTTCTCTCTTTATCTTTATCTTTATCTCTCTCTCGTTCTCTCTCTCTCTCTTTCTCTCTTTCGTATAAATCAATGGGGATCTGCTGATTGATGTCGCTCGAGCTCAAGCTCGAGTGATCGTGACAACGATGTTGGAGAAGATGCTGACGATGTTGCGACTACTGCGACTGCGACTGCGACTGCTGCGGTTGGGCAACTGTTCGTGATCGCGTCGAGGAGCTTTTGTTTGGGTAGACTGAGCTTGCGGGAAGTACTCACACGGCGTCGCTGGCGCTGCTTCGACAGTGGGGAGCTGCAGTTGCGATCGAGTTCGACTGCATGTGAGAGCCGACTCCGCGGCGTCGATTTGTGTTGTCTCGTGTTGTTCTCGTTGTTGTCGTCAACATCGTGGTCGTCAGTCTCGGGTCGCTCGTTGTCGCTCTCTTTGTCTTTCTCTTGCTGCGGTTTATCCAACTCGTTCGGTTGACGCTGCACAACACAACGTCCGAGTGGAATGCACAACGGAATCGGTGCCTGCGTTGCAAAGTAGATGCTCTCGATCGCCGCGTCGACTGCATCGCTCCTGCTACGAGTGCCACAAAACGCGTTTACACACGTTGCATTGCCGCAGCCGACGGTCAACATGCAAAAGTACGTCTGCACGAGCTCCTGCGCATAGCGTCGACGCTCGTGCTCGTCGTCCATTGCTAATGGCTCAACGTCGCTCGAGCGCGCGAAGGACGATCTGTTCAACAGAGCTTCGCACTTCTGTCTCGTCACAGTGAAGCCATTTTCTCATTCCATATTAACATCAAATCGATGTGTACTCACTCAAAGTGATATACATATATATATATCCTTCCTATATTAGGCATTTCGACCAGCACAGGATCACACGCCAAGCTGACATTACGGAAAACTACGATCCTTTGTCTGCAATGCCTGTGCAGTTGCGACCCACTTGTCGAGCGTCACGAGCGCATCGCCCGCTTGCAACTTGGCAAATGCGATCTCATAGCCGTGTTTGATACTGTCTGCTAGTCCATAGACGTACAAACCCGCGCCGGCGTTGTACGCAATCGTATGCCCAATTGCATTGTCACACGCATCGCCACCAGCAAACACGGATCGCAAAATCGCTGCATTCTCGACTGCGTCTCCGCCTTTCAGATCTTCCAACGAACTTGTCGGAATTCCAATTGCTTCAGGCGAGAGCTGGAACCGCCGAAGTGCGTGGCCTTGTTTCACTTCGACGACGTCTGCGACACCAATTGCATTCAGTTCATCAAGCCCCGCACAGTGGACGACGAGACCATGTTCGACGCCCAGTGCGACAAACACGTCGCCAAATACGTGGAGCAGCGCTGGGGAATAGACACCAATCACAATCCGCTTGCAGCCTGCTGGGTTCAACAGTGGCCCGAGTACGTTAAACACACTTCGAATTCCAATGGCTTTGCGAATCGGCGACACGAATTGCATCGCGGGGTGGAAATGCGGCGCGTACATGAACGCAATGTTTGCACTTGCTAGACATGGCGCAATTGCGTCGGGTTCCAACATTGGGACACCGAGTTCTTCGAGGACGTCTGCAGAACCAGAGCGGCTCGAGACCGAGCGGTTCCCGTGCTTCGCGACGAGTGCACCGCACGCAGCAGCGACGACAGCAGCAGCCGTCGAGAGGTTGACTGTGTTTGCGCCATCACCACCAGTGCCGACAATGTCGAGCAGCGGTCGGTCCGACTAGATGGAGAAAGAAAAGTATGCGTGAGTGCATGTGTGTGTGTGTGGCAATGCGAGAGAGAGAGAGAGAGAGAGAGAGAGAGAGACGTACGTCAGCGTGGACGTGGACCGAGTGGGCGCGCATGTGTTTTGCGAATGCTGCAACTTCGGCGCCGGTCTCGCCTTTCGCAGCGAGGAGTGCGAGGAGGACACCGACGCCGACTGGGTTTTCAGTCGATGCTTCCGATGCAATGAGTTCGATCGCAAACGTCGCCTCGGCGTCGCTCAGGTGCTCGCGCCGCGAGAGCTTCGTGAGCAGGTCTTTCAGCTCCATTGATGAGTGTGTGTGTGTGACTGTATGTGGCTGTGTATGGCGTGTGTGCGAAAGCAGTTGTGAAGGCTGTTGGGTTGGTAGTAGACACACAGACGCGCGAGGCGATGGCAATGAGCAGCAGCACCAGCAGTAGCGATGAACAGCAGCGACGTCAATCGAACGATGGTGTTGTCGCCGTCCAATTTGCCAAGTGGCGTCTGAAAACGTGTCGCTCTGAGCGTGGAGCCAGAGGATATTTCTGCTGACTAGCTGATAATAAAGAGGTATTTCTCCCTGCCTAGTACATCCAAACTTGGTTTCAGTAAGACATGTGAATGCGCATTAGCTTGTAGTCAATATAAAGGGGATATGCATATATGTATACCCTTTCAAAACAGATTAAAAAATCAATCGATGGCTGCGTTTTGCTGTTTATATACCCGTCGCAATAGGTATCCCTTAAAAGAGAGTAGTGAGACCGTAACACCACGTCCTACAGTAATGTACTACTGTGCTTACGATGTACACGAAGCGGCGTGGACATCACACTGTAAGGACTACTCCCAGAGTAGTAGAGTAGTAGCAACCCACGGCACTATATTGTAGGACAAGGCACTTTCATGTCAGACTTGTACGTCATACAACGCATCGATGCTTCCATAGCTATCCCCATGCGACCGAGTGCAGCGGAGACGTCGCGAGCGTGTCAAGCGCCTCGATGCGCGCTGCTTTCGCACGTGCATGCAGTTGCTTTCGACATCGTATAGCAAGTCGGATATGTGAGCCGAATGTGAACCATCGTACGTCGTTGCCAATAAGACATCACACACACTTGGTCGATGCGGTACGCGATCGACGCCTTGCCTGCTCGCATCGCCCACGCAAGTGGCGTTCGCTTTGCCTGGCAAGAGTGGATCGTCATCATGTCATGCTGAGTCCATTAATCAAAGAAGCGGTTCAAGCTTAGCCGTGTATGCACGCACATACCTTGTCTACGACGCTCCACTTGGCACCGTGCTCGAGCAAAAGCCAGATGATCTGCTCGTGGCCATGCTTGCACGCAAGATGTAGCGGAGTGTACCATCCCTGTTGGCCCAACGATATACTTAAGTACATGCATCAGCACCAGTTTGAAGGAATGGCATCCCTAATGCTCAGCGCTCGTTACGCACCCACGCAGTGCGTTCATTTGCATCCGCGCCGAATGTGAGCAGGAGCGCCACGATCTCCACGTCCCCGCTTTCAACTGCTCGATGCAGCGGGTAAACGCCGGACTATCGCACTCATGCATACAAGCGATCGTCACACATGTTCAGATCCCATTGATGTGCTGCACGATTGAAACGATGCATGTATCGAACCGATGTGGCACAGTACAGTGACGTAATCGCACCCAGCGCCGACGTGTGAGCAGCTGCCGATCGGCCGTGAGCGCTGCACGGATATCATCAGCGCGTCGCTGACGCACAAGTAGACACAGATCGACAGCGACTGGCGCGTCGTCGTCAATGTCGTTCGCATTAGCGCCAGCTCTGCTCGGTAGTCTCTCCATTACACCAGGACCAATGAACGACGATTTAGAACGACGAACTGGTAAATACAGTACACGCGACTATTGGTAAGTTTACACTTCTCTCTCTCTCTTTCGTTCCCACCCCTCCAATGTACATAACCTCCACTCTACGCACCTCCTTCATCCACTACGCTCTACCCTCCTATCTCTTCTCGCCTCACAATCAGTCGTTCGCGTCCCGTAACTTGATCCGCCACGTCGACGTGTTCAGCAACACCATGTGCGTCCGCCAGCCACTCGCTTCGAGCTGCTGCCAGAAGAACGCAAAGTCCCGACACATGCGCCTGTACGCGTGCTCGACAACCAGCGCCTGCTGCAACCCACGCATGTTCATCTTCCCACTCGCTAACGCCTCCTCCTCGGAGGAGGACGACGACGCAACGAGCGCGTCCAACACGACAACTGCGTGATAAAACGCACGTAGTTCGTCTCGTGGCGTTACGTCGGGACGAAACAAGACGTGGACAGTGCCGCTTTCGACGCACAGCAGGTACCGCTCGTCGCTGTTTGCCAGGCGGCGCCACGATACAGAAAGAGTCAGTTTGCTAGTTTCATCCATCGATGGATTCACAACCATCCACGTACGCAAACAGCTGCTGCAATGCGACAAGTGCAGACGCCGTTAGCGTCAAGCGACAGAGTTGTGACCCCATGACGATCCGATCGATCGGGAGCGTCGGGTCGAAATAGATCGGCTCCTTGCGATTCACACTCGGGATTGAAAACTACAAACAAACAAAAAGCGTCAGTCGCTCTCTCAGTCTCTCTCTCTTTTCAAAAAACGTACGTGTTCACTTCGTTCTGCACTTGTCAGCGCTGTCGTTTGCTTTGTTTCCTTCACATTATCCACTTGCACAAACCGCTGGATCAGAATCAAACCGCGCTGGCGATTCAGCGTCGGGATCGACAGTCCCGACACGGCGTTGTAGTTTGCCACTACGTGGACGACCGTCAAGACACCAAATGCGATCCACACAGCGGTAGGAGAAGCGTTCACTGCGTTTGCAAAGTACATCCCAAACACCAAGCCAAACAACTTGACCGCAGTCTCCTGGGAACCTTCTTTCGCAGCACAGTCCGCCATGTTGTCGCGCTTTGCAAAGTGCGTCATGAGCGACGAGCGCGTTGCACCAGCTGCGACGCCACACATTGTCTTACAGATCGACGAGACGCACAGCACGTGCGTTGTCAACGCAGTAGGAAACAACGGCGCGAGCATATCGAGCGTCAAGCCGACGTCGTTAATGACGTCAGCAAACAACCGCCAGCGCTTGACGTTCATGTCGAATTTTGGACCGACAAAGTATGCAAACGTCAGACCACCAATCATGCCGGAACCATCGCGTACGACCCACTGAAGCGCTGCAGCGAGTGGCGTCGCTTGGTCGTTCCCGACACCGACGCTCTGGAGCACGGATTGTGTCGCGAGGACACCACGGAGGTAGCTACAGACGGCTTGGATCGTATCCCAGCATTGGAATGCGAGGTAGTCGTCACTCACACTGTCGGGGTACCCTGCAGGGAGGAACATCTCCTGGAGTTCGCGCGTAATGCCACTGTAGAAGCAGCTGCGTGAGTGCTGGTGGAATAGTGGGTGGAGAACAGAGTGCGACAGACGTACCGGAGCGAGAAACAAGCGGCGAGTCGTGTGCGTAGCGATGGATTCACCGGCATGCTGTGGACGACTGCAGTCAGGTGGTCACCGTGCTGCACGTACCGCCGCGGCGCGTCGGCAGCACACGACGGACGGACGTCGTACTCGACGACGCGGACGTCGCCGTCCTTGTCACTCAGGAGTGCGCTCACGCTGCTACTGCTGTCACCATTCGAGTTGACGTCAGTGCCGCCGTCGAGCGCGAACGCCTTGCGCTTCGTGAGCTCGCTCGTCATCGAAAGGCGCAAGATTTGCTTTGCGTGTTCACAGCGGTCTTGAAGTTTGAAAAATCTTGCGGCAAAAATCTGTAATATAAAAATACTACTAAAATATAGCAACGCTCGTTATGAATATGCATACCAAGCGATATTTTTGACACGCATCATTTACTTTGATTTCGCAGTCGTCCAAACATGACGCACGAGCATGAGCAAGAGCAGCGCGAGCATGAGCAACAGGAGCGCGAGCGTGCAGAGCGGCTCGCGGAGGCAGCGCTCGCAGCCGCGCGCGTGAACATCGTTCTCGGGCGCGAGCAGCGCATGCTTGCAATGAACGCCAAGCAGCGCAAGTTGCCCGTGACGATCGTCAGTGGCTTCCTCGGCGCCGGGAAGACGTCGTTGCTGCACCACATCCTTGCGAATCGCCTCAACCTCCAGATCGCATGTGCGGTGAGTGACCTCGCAGCGATCAACGTTGACGAGCTTCTCGTGACCGAGAAGACGCTGTTTGAGGTCAAACCGTCACAGGAACACCGCGCAGCAGTGTTTGGCGTCTCGAACCGGTCGGTCGACGCATTCAAGGACGTCGTATGGCGCGCGCTCTACGAAGCCGAGACGCCGTTCGACTACCTCGTGATCGAAACGAGCGGCACGATGGACCCGACGCAGCTCGTGGCAGCTGTCCAGGAGAAGTTTGGCAAGATGACGCGCGCGCGGCTCGACTCGGTCGTCGTCGTCGTCGACGGTGATGCGATGGCGCAGGACGCTGCTGCTGGCGTTGTGCCATGCGACGTTGCGATCAACCAGCTCGCGTGCGCCGACGTCGTCGTGCTCAACAAGATCGATCTCATGGACGATGCGGCGATCGCAGCTGCGAAGCGCGTCGTTGCGTTGTACGCACCGCTGGCACGCGTGTACGAGACCGACCACTGCCGCGTCTACTTGCCGCACGTACTGGACGTCACGCCACCCGCCGACGTCTACAACGCGATCAGCCATGAGAGCGTCAAGACGCACTGGAACTGCGCAAGTGACGAGACGTTTGGGAAACTCCGCGTCGACGCGTTTGACGCTGCTGCTGCTGCGTCTACGAGTCCTCCTCGTAGCAATAGCGACGACGCGAATAGCAACAGCTTCGTGTCGATCGCGTACGAGCAAACGACGCCGACGTCGCTTGCAGCACTGCACGCGTGGCTCCAAGACGCACTACCCGCTGGCGTCTTGCGCGCCAAGGGCGTGATCTACTTGCAAGACGACCCATCGAGTCGCTTCGTCATCCAGCTGAGCGGCAAGCAGCGCGTCGAGGTGGAACACGCCGGGCGGTGGCGCACGGCGCCAAAGACGCAGTTTGTCGTGATCGGCGTCGGTCTGGACGCGCAACACGTGCGGCAGGATCTCACGCGGTGCTTTACTGGTGTGGATGTAAATACGATCGAGGAAGACGCGACGACGCGACGCGCGTGCATTGCGCAAATTGAGACCGACAGTCGCTTTGATGTCGTGGCGATCGATGCGCAGTCGATTGCGTTCCGCTTGACGTGTCCGACGTCCGCGCTCGACGAGCACATGCTGCGGCATCATCACCACATCGACATGAACGAACTGACGCTGCAGCTCGTGCGCGACGTGAATGCGATGGGCGGCGGTGCGCTGCTCGTGTACAAGCCGATGGATTCGGATATCCAAACGACAGGCGAGCAGCCGACGATCGTAGCGATTGCGTCAATTCGTGGGACTGCGTCGCTACGGACGATGTGGCATGCGATCGATGCACGCGCTGCGGTGATTGTGAAGAGTGTGCAGATGAAACTGGCAGGTTGTTTGTGTGGCTTTTAAAGTTGGGGGTAAAGAGAAAGAGAGAGAGAGAGAGGAGTCTATACGAAGGAAGACAATAATACAACGTTATCAAGCAATAGCAAATGCAACTACAAATTTAACGACATACTATACTATTATACAAAACAATGAAAATTGCTAGGAGAACAACAACTCAACAAGTACAACGTCAAACACTGTTAATAACTTACTACATGCAACAAATGTTGCATATAACTTTATCACTTATAAAATAGTTCGATCATAAGAGCGTTATATACATGATAAAATATATTGCTCTTCCTTGAATAGTTTTTTTTAATGATCGTCCGTAATAATGAACCACAGCGATCGTCAAAACGATCTGAGATCCGTTCGTTCTTTATCAAAAGATCTATAAAATACCAATAAAGTTTCCGCCTCTAGCTCATTTGCCTCGTACATGTTATGCAGTGGCGTCGCTCACGAACATCCGTACTATTTGACGCTCGTTATGCTGTATTTGAACCTGTGATAGTTTACTTGACGCTGTTGTTGACGTCGCAGTCTGCACAAAGCAAATGTGTTGTTTGGTGCGTGTAATTTAGCAGTGGTCATATCTCCTCTATTGGTGTTGTTGCTGTTGTCATCCTTATTGTTGTTGCTGTTACAGTATCGATAATACTTGTTGAAATTGATGTAAAATACTCGCAGCTCTTGTTTCCTTTCTCCCATAGTATCGACCTATCATACTCTCTCTCTCTCTCTCTCTCTCTCCATCTCGCTCGCTGTCTCTCTTTCTTTCTTCCCGTCGAATTCTGCTCTTACGCATTCGACTCGGTGATCTGCATGCTCTTGAGCTCGCGCAAATACTCTTCTGGGACGCCCTGGCGCTCGAGGCGCTCGAGTGTCTCACACCGTACTTTCTCTGCAATGATGCTCTCGCGCGTCGCGGTTTTCTTGTTGTGTGTATCGTCGCGGGCAAACAGCGTCGCTTTCACGCGGCGCGCAGCGTTGAGTTCGATCTGCTGCTGCACGGCGCGTCCGTGTGCCACGTTCCGGTCGTGCGCTGCTTGGTGCGCAATGCGCTGCTGGGCGGCTTCCTGCTCTACGTGCTGCTGCGCCAACGCGTCCATTCGATGCTCTACGAGTCGCTCGTGCTGCTGCTGTGTGTTATGAAACGCTGCGTGGCGCTCTCGGTCGCACTGGATCGTCTGCATCAACGCTCGTTGCGTCTCGCGCTCGTGCTTCTCCTTTGCACGCATGCGGCGCTCGGTCTCTTCGCTCGCTTTCTTCGCGCGTGTGTCGTCGAGCGCCGCTTGTTTGTCCTGCGCTTTCTCCTGCTGCGCACGGAGCTTCGCGACCCGCACTTCCTTCGCACGCCGCAAGCGCTGTGCTTCTTTGACAGCTGCTTCTTCTTCCAACGCTTTCGTTTGTAAATACGCCGCCGCAACGACTTCCTCATGCCGCTCGCGCGCAATCGCAGCGTCTTTCGTCGCTTGGATGCGCGCGTTCGTTCGCACAACGTCCTGGCGCAACACGCGTCGCTGTTCCTGCTGGACGCTGCGCTGCTGCTGTTCGTCAGCTTCGTACTGTTTGTACGTCTGGACGATCTTCTGCGCTTCGATCGCTTTCGCTTCTTCGTCCCAGATCGCGCGCTTCTGCCGTTCGTGGATTTGCTGCTCGAGCATCGCGCGGGCTTCCATGCGCTTCGCATGCGCTGCAGCATCGCGCTCTTTGCGGATTTCCAAGTCGGTGATGCGGTCGCGCTCCATGATGCTGTCGTGGATGCGTTCGTAGCGCTGTTCGCGCTGGTTGCGTGTCTCTTTGTGTTGCTGGAGCTCATCGCAGAGCTGGTAGCCAGTTGCTTGGAGCGCAAGTGACTGGATGCGCCGGATCGACACCAAGTGCTGATGACGCTGGACATCTTCGGGCGTCAACAGTGCCTGCTTCTCTGCCTCGATCTCGGCGTCCATCGCCGCTTGCTCTCGCCGCGCACGAACTGCGAGCTCTTTCTCCATCATGCGACGCTTGCGCTCGTCCGACTCATGTCGTGTGGCCGATAGCTGGAGGTCGTGGTCCTGTCGTCGATGCTGCAGGTCGCTGTCAGTGAGGATCACTGCGCGATTCTGTATGGATGTGTACGTAAGAGAGAGCCACAAGCGTCGGTGAGTGATATTTGCGACGTTCTCGTAGTAGTGTGTCACCAGTAGTCAAATGCAAGTCGCACCTTGATCCGAGTGAGCTCGGACGCCTCGATCACACTTGTGACGCCTGCAATGTCCTGGCCAACAAGCCGATGTGCGCTCGAGCGCTGTCTCGTATCGCCACTGCATGCACGCTGCTTGGACGCTGTTGTAGCTGCTGATGATCCGTTTCGGGACGCCATGCCAAGCGAGAGATCGAGAACAAGAGCGATCGTGTGTGTGTAGCACTAGCTGGATACGTCTCGCGTTGCGCAGAAATCGTCGACGTAGCGCCCGAGGAGAGTGCGACGGCAAGTCGGAGTTGAGCAGATGATGTACGTGCACGTTTTAGTTTTTAATGCCGCGGATGTAGCCATTAATAGCCGCTCGAGACCGTTTTGATTTCACTAATCAGGTACCAAAACACTACGATTAAAACAGAATCATATGATTTTCATGGAATTGCATACAAAGTTTTCGCAATGAGGTCGCGCTCCGCTACAACACCATCGATCGTTTGCCGCTGTTGGAGCGGCCAATCTTGTTAATTTTGTCGACCTTCAGCACGCGGAGTGTACAGCACATACCTCTTCGAGCGAGTAGCAAATATAGGTCTACGTATTGCGTTACGTATCTATCCTGCCAACAGATACACTCGTTTACGCTGACTGGATAGTGTAGATGCTCGAGCACGTTCGATCAGCGACCCATGCGACTGCAAATATACCTGCCGTCGTGCGTTCGAGCGAAAAGATGGATGCTGAGCCTTTGCCGTGCGCCGCGTTGCCCTTGATCGTGGCTGTCAGCGTCTCGCAGACGCATCGCGCACTTGTTAGCGTAGGCGTCAGCGTCGCGGTCGAACCCGACACAGCGATATCGTACGAGGCAGAGCAACGGAAGATGCAGCTTCTAGTCACTGCACACTCGCTCGGGAATACGCGGCTGCGAGTGAAGACGCCGGTAAAACTGCTAGCTGCCGGACTATCTCTTGCTTGAATCGCTGCACACAACACGGCCGCGATCGCCAACAAAGTGATTGATGCGCAGATGATCTTAGGCACCTTCGTCGCACAAGCACGATGACAACTGGGCCGATCTTGCGTGACAATGCCCATCAGAACGTCGTCTACAGTAGCGTAGTGTATGGGCACAAGCAGCGAATTGTGCATGTTATGCGACTGTTGAAAGTGGCGAGTTTCACAGGGCAAAGTCTACTTTATATAGCTTTCATGTTTAGAGGGGCGTCTGTGGTCTAGGGAAATACAGGTTTAGCGTGTACCACATTAGCTACAACTGAATTAGGAAAACGTGCACTTGTCTCTCACAAGCGACATAGCATTAGCGGACAGTGTTGCGTCTACTGCAAAGCATAAAGAAGTACCTATTTGTCGAACGTATACTGCGCATTTACGCTAATAATAATGTACTAGTTTGATGTAGATACTCGCAGCATACAATATTTGCATTGAACGTGATGCACATCGGCTTGCTGGTGAGGATATTGCCGGCGTCACTAGCGTGCTTGATGCGTCTGAGCTCGGCGCGAACTCATTTGGAGTCTCTGCCCACCGCTTCGAAAAACACAATAATATCCCAGTCGAAGTCGCCAGAAAAAAATACTCATCTATAATTTGGATGAACCAAAATTTAGCTCAAGCGTTTTTGTGAACAGCGCAACACACATTTGTCGAGAAGCGTCGCGGATGCTTCAACGAGCTACAGACACCCACACGACCAACCACATGCATGGCCGCACCTACACTCACTCGTGTGTCGTTATGCAGATCGCTTGTACTTGGTGCGCGCTGCGCTTCACTGCACTGCTCGACATTCGGCTTGCTTCTTGTGCGCCAACAAGCACTCGCATGATGGCAGAGAGCATGCATTCGACCAAAATGGCATCTGCATAGATTCAAGTCGAGCGCGACACGGCAAGTGCACGCACGCGAGCACTTACACCTGCCAGCCGCATACGCACTTACAAATCCGCCAACTCGACCACACGCAACATCCACCAGCAGCTCGACGACAAGGTCCAATCACCGCTTTCACGCGCTCCAGTTTTCCAATGACACCCATCACCATGCGTCTCGCGTTGCTTGCAGCGATCGTGCTCGTTTGTTCGCTCGCACTACCCACCCACGCGGCTACTGCAATCGACGACCGCACGTGTGTCTACAAGCTCAGCTCGTTCAGATGCCACCCAAAGGCACTGTGTTCGTACCAATTCAAGCTCGGGGACTTGACGCCAAATCAATCCTGCCGTGTCAAGAAGAACGCGCATCGACTGCCACAGCAGCTCCACTTGGCGTACGCAGGCACGCCGACCGGTACCAGCATGACGCTCTCGTGGGCGACGTTTGCAAGCATCACGGACAACGCCGTGTGGCTCGGCACGTCCGTGTTTACGCTCGTGCGTGTCTCAGGTCCTGCACTCACGAGCGCGTCGTACTACGCAGAGGGTGACTACGCACTGCTGCATCACCACGCAACACTCGCAAACCTCGTACCGAATACAAAATACTACTACAAGGTCGGCAGTGCATCGGACGCATCGCTCCAGAGCGACGTCTATAGCTTCACGACTGCACGTCCTCCTCCTGCTTCGAACGACGATGCACTGTCAAGCGCATTCACAGTCGCAGTCTACGGCGACCACGGCGACGGCAAATTCGCTGACGCGACGACCGCGTATGTCAATTCGTTAGCTGCCCAAATCGATTTTGTCTATCACGTTGGCGACATCTCGTACGCGGATAATGATTTTCTCGTCCCGTCGCAAGCCCTCGGGTTCTTCTACGAAGAGGTCTACAATAAATGGATGAATGCCCTGACGCCGGTCATGGCGCACGTACCGTACATGGTCGTCGTCGGCAACCACGAAGCCGAGTGCCACTCACCGAACTGTCAGCTATCGTCTTCGAAAAAGAAACAACTAGGAAACTACACCGCGTTCAACGCACGCTTTCGTATGCCGTCGCGCGAGAGCAACGGTGTCCAAAGCATGTGGCATGCGTTTGAGCACGGCCCGGTCCATTGGACGTCGATCTCGAGTGAGACGGATTACGCGGGTGCACCTTCGAACGAATATACGCTCACGAGCAAGAACGGACGCTTTGGCAACCAACTCGCGTGGGTCGAAGCCGATCTCGCAAAAGCCGATGCGAACCGTGCGAACGTCCCGTGGGTTATAGTAGGCATGCACCGGCCGATGTACTCGGTCAATACCGTCGATGACGATAGCACAGGGCAGCGACCGATCAAGGACGCACGAGCACTGCAAGCAGCGTTTGAGGAGCTCTTTCTCAAGTACCACGTCGATGTCGTCGTGACGGGACATCAGCACTCGTACGAGCGCCACTTACCGATCGCACGCGGCGTTGCTGTGATGGACGGCGTGTCGCCCGATAGGAACATGTACGTGAATGCGAAAGCGCCCGTGTACATTGTCACTGGCGCTGCGGGGAACATCGAGGACCACACGGAGCCGCCACGTCGCTTCGCAGCGTGGAACGTCGCGACGGACTTTGCCAACTGGGGCATCTCGTTGCTCAAAGTCACGCGCACGGAACTCGAGTGGAAGTTTGTTGCGAGTGAGTCCCAGAAAGTGCTCGACCGCTTCGTCATGGTCAAGATCTGATGATTGCGGTAGTGTTGTAGCAGTAGTGTGTCATTGTATATTGAATGTATCGGTTCGCCGTCTCTGCTTGTCCGTCGTGTTCTTATAAGCGACAATCACATAAATATTGTTTTACATCGAAATATATATAGTTACTGCCTTGAGAGTGTGCTGTGTGTTCATTAATTCACTTCAACATGGCTGCAGAGACGCAGGAGCTCGAGCGCGAGATCGCCGCGATGGAGTCACGCCTCGCGAGCGTCAAAGTCGCCGTCGCTGGCGAGCGCGACGCGTGGCGCAAGACGTCGCGACCTGGCAAGAGCGGCGTCAAGTGGCGAAGTGCTGCTGCTTCAAACACCGCAGCGTCGTCGACCGTACCAGTCGAAAGCTACACGACGAGCAGCAGAGGCTGCAACACACCTCGCGATGACCCACTTTCGAGTGAAACGATGCAGCCAGCGTGCTGGGACGCATTGGAGCTCGCGCAGCATCTGCAGAGTCAGCAGCTCCGAGCGTTTGCGCAGGTCGTGATCGCCGAACAGATTGCTGGCGACGTGCTGCTCAAAACGCCTCCTGGTAAACTACGGCAGCTCTTTCACGACGTCGTTGCGTCCGCAAGCGATCCAAACTGGAAAGCATTCATCAGTGTCGTCTCGAAGCTCCAGCGCCTCCAGCGACGGCTCGAGAAGCTTGCAGCAGGAGCAGCAGCAGCCTCAGGGTCAGCAGGACAACTCGGTGCATCTTTATCGATTACGAGTCCGCGCGGCGCTGCCGCATCATCAGCGTCGCTGTTTCCACAGATCATCTCGCCACGTGTCCTGAGTCTCACTGCGACAGCAGTGACGCGCAATAGTGACATTGTAGTATCGAGCGATGCAAACGGCTTAGCGAGTACCGACAGGCAGCAACAGCAGCAACTAGGAGACGGACAACGCAGCAGCAAAGCACTGCCGCTGCGCAAGCCGCACGTCCACAACCAGCAGCTCGCAACGTGCTGGAACTGCGGCGACCGGTTCCCACGATCGCTCAGTACAACCACAAACCAGGCGACGGCCTCCAAGTCATTGGCGCAATTGCCGAACCGGCTCTTTTGCTCACTAACGTGTCAGCGCGCGATCGAGAGCACGGATCTGCGGGTCGCATCGACGCTGAGTGCGCGGTTCGAGAACGTCGATGCTGCTGCCAAACCACCAACGCCAACAACAGCAAAACCACTGCTGCCGGCATCGCTGCAGCACAAGCACACGCATAAGAACAAGAGCAACAGTAGTGGACTATCCATGCTACCAACTGCACCAGCAGCTATGAGCGGCCTTAGCGATCTGCTGCACGTCGCTGCGTCGCACCAACGACTGCAAAACAGCGCAAACGCTACAACTGCTGCCACAACAGCAGCGCCGGGCAAAGCAAGCAACGTCAAACCGGTGGGTAGTAGCCCTGTTGTCCGTCGACGCCACTTGCTTCATGGACCTGGCGCTGCCAGCAGTAACAATAGCAGTTGTGGGTCTGCAGTGGCACCATCGCTACAGTTGATGGTCGCATCGACGACACTCGACGTATCATCGAGTCAGCGCCATGCGAACGCACAGTCGTCCGTCTACCGCCTCGATCCGTCGCTCGTACAAACCCACACACTGAGCTTCACAACGTGCTTCCTCGGCTCCGACTCTGGTTCTAGCACTGCTGGAGCCGACACAACAGCACAGCGCCGTGTCCTCCTACATCTGCAGACGTTCATCTCGGTCCAGGTGCTGCATCACCTCGGTCTCACGTGTCGCACGTGGCACACAATCGTCCATGACCACCAGCATCCCTCCACTATCACCGACGCCCTCTGGAACGTTCACTTGCAACGCACGTGGCGCTTGGACAAGAGCGACAACAGCGCGTTCCTCACGTCGATCGGCGTCGTATTGCCTCTAAACACCACGACCAACAACAAAGCACTCGGGCGGCCACGTGCAGTGCTACGGACGCTCACGCGCGACGTTGCGCGTGTCGTTGTCGAGACCACGCGCGTGCTGGTCGCACTCGACACGTGGCAGCTCGCAACGCCCATGACCGCGCTGCCTGCTATGACGCTCCACGCAGCTGTACGAGCGCTTCGTACTACAAAGACAGCAACAGTGACAAACACTAGCAACATGGCAGTGGCTGCAGATCTGTACGAACACATTGCGCTCGTGTGCACCAGCAAGTGCGACGTCGTCGCGATTTGTGCACAGGAGCTCGTGCGGCCGCTTCGGGACGACGTCCCACTGCTTGACGTGTTACAAGGCATCCGCTCAGGCACGCTACTGACGATCACGTGTCGCCGCTTGCGGCTGTTTTCAACCGCCCAGTGGCTCCCGTTCGACCGTTGGCACGAGCTCGTGCACTGCCGCGCAGTGTTTGACATCTGCTGGCTCACTACAGGTAGTAACACTGATACAGAGACGACTAGGAGTGGTAGTAGCGTGCATGCACTAGCGCACGTTTGGCGCCAGCGCGTGCTCGAGCGCACACAACGCGCGATGCGCCAGCGATTGCTATCGAAAGAGAGTCTACAGGCTGTGCGACGCAGTGTCCACGAGCGCGATGGACCAGCAGCAGCACTCGCGCCGCTCGAGCAGTTTGTCGCTGCTATGAGCCACAGCTCGAGTTCTACAACGACGATAGCGATCGCAGCAACGAGACGCAAGAGGGTACCAGCGTCACCAACGACGAATGGCAGATCGCCTCGCACAGCAATATGAATACAGCAGCGCTAACGGGTGCCGACACGAAGGGAATAGCTGTATAGGCACGTAGTCCAGCAAGCAGTGATGCGAGATGCGTGATGTTTTTGAACGAAAGCGTACGGCTCTTCGATCGAGCCCGTGTTCCCCATGCCGTGTGTGTTGTGTGTGCGTGCGCTTCTGTGTGTGCTCGCTCTCCGCGGCAAGTTGACGAATGTGCGAATGTGCGAATGCAGCAGCGAGCGATTTGATCGCCCTGATCGAGGGA
>JAADXH010000040.1:0-55248 GCA_023337595.1 Globisporangium camurandrum
CTCTTTTTGCATGTGGTTTTCTGTGTTCTCTTTCTTTTCTGCCATGAAAGCTCCTGTTTGAACAGCGCTTTCAAAAATGAAAAATTGAAAAAGGAAAACGAAAAAAACCGGGTGCGTCTATAATTTTTCATATGACTGTACCTCATTTGTATAGTGTTAATAACTGGCTTAATGCCCTTTCTTCAACGATGTACATCATCCAATGATACCTAGATACGACTAGTATTGTCAAAATATACAGGTTTTGTTTGTTTGAGGTCAGCAACAGCCGTTGTTCTTGCAGCTGCATACATACTTCATATTTTCGTATTCGAAAGCTAAAGCGAACGTATCAAATGTAATACCCACACGTTTGTTGAATTATGTGTTAAAAAAACTAGATGGTAGAGTCAAAACAGGCGTCGTCGTTTTTCATTCTACGGTTGAATAGGTGCGATATCAAGCAAAACCACGACAGGGCTGTGGACGCCAAAATGCATGACATCATACTGGTTGGCATGCACCAGCAAACACATGCTGCATCCTCACCGCCCAACAGCACTTCATGCTGCGACTCATTTTGATTTTGTAGTAACAGCAAAATCAAGTATGTGGTTTAGTTTAGCACGGACTGTAGATGAAGTCATGGCATATAGTGTATATGCCATTATTCTATTTATATATGTACTTTCGTAGCGTACGAATATATTAATGTGTTGGATGAAGCGCTAACTACGAATCCAATTTTTGTCGCCGTGTTTGTATGAAAAACAAACTAGTATTACTTCCTCTATCAACCACAATACTTCCTGCAAATAACAGTCTTAAGACTAAGTCAATTAAACATTAATGCACCGCCCATTTCTATACATACGCTGGTCAGCTGAAGTGTTTCCACTACTTTACAAGTAAATACTGGTTAAAAGCCGTGGAATATTGCGCACAAGAAAATCTCATATGTAGAATTCAGCGCAAACGCATAGACCCCGTTCAAGCCTCGAGCAACGACACGCGTTTGTCTAACCTTCACACTGCTTCAAGCACAGTGATGCGATCAAGAACGACGACATTAGTGCTTGGTCTGCAGTCGTTTATATCACCCGTCACGACGATGATGCTAATTTGTTGCTTGCTAAAATTGGTGAGCTAAACGGCATGACATAGAAACTTCATCTGACAAGACTGACGGCATCAGGAGAACGTCGACTCTTTAACACACTTCTAACGAAATGCCCAGCGACGCGAAAAGTCATTGACAAGAAAGTCGCTACTGTTTTAACAAACACTCTACGTTCAACTTGTCTACTATCATGTAATGCAGCGTCGCCCGCCTCGATGCCAACGTTAGTTTGTCGCACCGCTTACCTCAGAAGTATACAATGTATTAGTCTTGCAGTATCACCTCTGGAAAATAGATCATATTTATAAATATATAAACAAGTCGATACAGAATGGTTTTCCATTGTAAACACCATTAAGCCGGGGTGTAAATCATACCAACAAACAAAAATGGAAACCTATAGCCGTCATCATGTGCTACACCTCAACGAATGCTATGCTGCATTCATATAACACACCACTGTGGATCTGTGCATGAAGCATTATCGGCCTTAACATGCTTGAGCGTTTATATATACAAATTTGAGCTGCATTAATGACGAAGCGAGCGATCAATAGAATTCGTCAGTTTGACGATACTGCATATACGACCGCTGTATGCGTATTGTTTGAAATAATATAATTATACCATCTTTCACTGTCCGCAACAAGAATCCACATATGTGTCCATATTTCAATCAGTCTACCACCCCACTATTATCTATTTTTCAGGTACTTCTCCACTATCACTATACTTACTGGCATTCACCTGCATCACACTTTGTCCTCAAAAATGAGCACACTATCCACATCGTTCCGCTTCTCTATATTTTCTTTACTACTTCTCTATTCTTAATCTACATTACACTCAGAATTAACTACTACATGCTCCTTCCACTATCACATACACGGCCGTCGCCTACGTATACACATACTTATTAATGTTTTTTTTGATATTGTTTAAACCTTCTAGCCCCGTATTCTGTCACCGCCAGGATAAGCAAATCGATATCCAGGCGGTGCCAAGTTAAGCGTCTGGATACATGTATCCTGTATTGTAAATAATTGTGTTCGTGTTCGTGTTTACGCTTCATTTATAGTACCATGATACACTTGTTGTATCAGTCATTTGTACTTTTCGACAGCTGTATTGACGAATCACATAGCTTAATATATAATACCAAACAAATCGTTACTTGACCATCGCGAGTCTGTCTGTTCGAATTTACTTATTGCTGTGTAAGATCACTTTAAGAGTGCGCTGACATAAATTCAAGGCCATAAAGATATGGATAGATCAAATAGTGACAACTATTACGCTAAGTATTTGAACTGGATATGTGTGACATATCCATATCTATGGTTTGTCCCAGCGTCAGATATTAACGTTGGACAATATTGTTTGGTCCCATGTAATATTCAGTTATTGTTCAATTCTTCTTTTCGAATGCGTTGAATCGTTGGCATTGTATTTGTAGAGTTCATTATAAATTTGATGCAGTTTAATTTGTGTGTGTGTAATTTTCATCAACGTCGCCATTTTTTTAGCATTATGACTAAAATTGTGTTCGATATAGTCCAACTATAAAAATGTATGTGCGATGCATATCCTGGGCCGATACTACAAAAACATTCGACATGATCTGGTTATGTTCGACGTACACCATGTTTGCCTGTGTACTTAGTAGTGTGTTAGCATATCTAATTAAAGTGATTGAATGTTCGAACGTCTGATTCTAGCTTAAACTTGCAGCAACTTATACGTGACTGAATTATTGCCAACTACTGTCCAACCAAGATCTTGGCAATGTGGTATAGCAGCGTGATCTGCGTTTGCTCGGCCGTTTGGACCGTCACCTAGTCAATGTGACGCCAGAACATCTATGCAACGAAGAAGCCGCAGCGGTGCCGTTTTGCTCAATGGGATGACAATTTTCGCACATTTTCTTGGCGATGCGCTCGTGCTGTGTTTTTAACCAGGGTTGTGCATCGAGTAGTTAACATATGACTTCGTATTTTATACGATGAAGTGTTAATCTCGAGTAGGAGCCCATTGTGGTGATCATCACGTGCTCGGCGAACGGCGGCAGATCTGCGGACGCCGACTGGACGTTGACTGATGTTGACCGGTCGCTACTTTGACTGCCCCCGATCGCCATTGCTTCGAACGGGGCGTTTGCCATAGGGAACGCTTTCATGCATGTAGCGAGCAGCTTTTGTGGTAACAGGTTTTTGCAAAGCTCGTTGAGTACCGGGTGAACCACCTTCTGGTACACTGTTTATTTGTCATTTGCAGTCACAATCACCTAGAACAATTCTTGGTTCGAATTTCAGTGGTATTATTAAATTCGACAGAATGTGATTGCTTGGCGCGGTTCTACATCAGTTATTGTCCAGCATTAGCTTATGTTCCTAGGGAGACCAGACGCGCCAACATCGGGGCGCAAATACATGGGGACTGGACGATGCGTGCTTGCTTACTTGGGCTTGCTAGGAGGCGGCAATCTCTGAAATTGTCGTCATCCGGAGTTTTCGTCACGACGTAATTCGCCGCTTGGAGAGTTGCCAATGTGGTAGCGAAGGAGACAGTTCGAGTAGTCATTTGCCAATATCCTGAGTACAAAGGGAATTCAACTGGCAGCTCGAGTGGGCATTTACCTACACGATAGAGTGGACGCTTCACCGGACGCTTTGCTAAGCGCATCAATGAACACTTGGCTGTGTAGCGGATCACACAACTTAAACGCTAAGTCTACGTCGTCTTCGTCGTCATCTTCCATCTCGATTTTAGTATCGTATTGGAATGCAGAATGAGCCGTAATTCCGTCAGCTGAAGAACGCAGCCACTTGTGCTGTCTCGAGTCGTGCAAATTTTGTTGAAGTAGTTTCATGGCCTCGTCAAAATCTTCCTAGCCAAACATGTAAGCTCGCTGCAAATCGGTTGCGATGCTTGATTGCCATTTGGTAACTTGCACTTCTTGTAGTTTGTGCGATGCGCAACGTGCGGTATTTCCGACAAACAGTATTTATACTGGATACATACGGGGTACAAATGGGGATAAAACTTGTCAAAATATACAACAACTATCGATAACTCTTCGTCAATGCACGAAAGTGGTATTACAGAGCCATTCGGGTAACACACTTTTCGCGCAAACATCGAGTGCCTGCATGTAATGCGCCTCAACATTTCAGTGCCACATTCGCGCTTCCAAGTCTTGGTATCAATTTTGTGCATGAGCTGCGGCCCACCACGCGTACAGATTTTTCAGTGTCGTTAACAACACGGTACTTGTAAAGCTGCGCCGTTGCGATGTTGTACTCCAATTAATGAATGCGGTGACGCGTTGTGTCGTGCACGCCACCACATTATCCATCTCGTCATTATAGAGCATGTTCGCGTTGGTCCCAGCGATATATCACTGGCGCGTATACTCGACCGCCCTGCATCGTTCGTTCTTGACGATCGCTTGTATGCACTCTGGCATGCGTGCATGTTCCGTGCGACGCCATTATGTTGTTAATCTTTCCCAAGAATGACTCCTGACTGTTGTCGATATTGTTTTGGAGATTAAAGAGCGTCACACGTCAGCAATAAGCCCATATGTCAAGTGATGGATACCACTTCTTGTACAAGTATTATCCAAACATTTCAAAGCTTAGTCGTTTTAACAACGCGGAGAAACCATCGAGCTGAACGTCAATCAATCCCTCTGTCGGTGCGTAAACGAGCTTCTTAGAAACCGCGTTGATCTTGTGGTCTTCTTTGCCGGTATTGCCTATCTCCAGCTTCTAGCTATGCATTTTGATGAACTTCAGCTCATGGAAAGTGCAGATCAGCAGACAGGCTTTCATAAAGAACGGCTAGATTACTCAAATCTCGTACAAACCTTTGTCAGCGACAATGACGCGCAATTTCGCTGCTACGTCTGGGTTAGTCGTCCAGAATTGCTCGAGCGCACACTGCATGTGTCATTCACAATTTGTTTTTCAAAAGACTCTGCTGCGTAACTTGACCACCTCCATGCTGGTACATGGCCATGGAAGTGAGCAACTGATAAGTGTAACTGGAAAAGTATTGGATAAACACGTAGTACAACAACAAAAACATTAATCGCCAGTCGAATAAACAAAATGTGTAAACAAGTATAACAAGTAAATCGAGACAGCGGCTGGCGCATGTGTAGTGAACTCCAAAAGATCACACCAGCACTATCGCGCACAATGTCGTTCACTGCAGCGGCGATATCGGATCAGCTGTAGCAAATTTCGCGACTATGGCAGCCGTAGCCATGTCATCGTCGAAACTCTCTTTGCCTAATCGAAAACGTGTTAGCCAGCCGACGTGTTTTTAGATCACGATCTATTTTGCTTTAAGCCGAAAGCTATACATCTTGAAGAAATTTGCCTCAATTTTCATCGTCTCGACCTGCTCAAGGTTCTTGAGGGTATTGATTCCGCGCAAAGCGGGCAAACAGTTGTGGTGCTTCAACCAAATGCTTGTGCTTCCACACGCCATTACGAACTGCGAGAACCTATTTGCCATTCTCATCTTCGTACGTCGCGGTCACTTTCTGGTTAGCCGTGCATACACTTGAAAACTTCCTCTGGTGTGTCTGCGTCCACGTGTTGCTCAAATACTGTTTTCAGGTCGTCTGTGTATCACAGACGGCAACAAGACATATGTCCCGTTCACGTGGCGTCCACTTGCGTCCATGCAAACACATACGCTAGCACATACATACCGCGAATGGCGTCGAATCGCTTCCTGGTCCACTGTTGACACCACCAGCATTGGCTGAAACGTTCTTGTTACAGGAGTAGCATAGCGAAGCGCAGTACTTGGATTCGACGACGTTGACGCTCGGAGCTTATTGCAAAATGGCATGAGGGCCGACGTCGGCGTGAGCAGCGATCGGCAGCATGTTTAGACACGCCATGTCGCAAACTAGAGCGAGGGCTCAAACAAGAAGCAACGAGAGACGGTTGGCTGGCTTGGAAAGGCAGCAGACATTCTACTTGCTTTGATTCGCCTCATACATCGCATGCGAACATATTAGTATAACATGCTTTCATACCGCCAATATGTGCACGCAAACACATACGCACTCGAGCATACACATGCTTGCAAGCATAAGGTGTCTCGATCCGAATCTAACTAGGAAGTAATTTGACGGTCACGCAAAAGCGCGCGTGCAATGTTTGACTGCAATGTAATTTTAAATTTATCAGTGCATCTTTGACAATAATCCACAATTGTTCGTTGAACACCACCTCATGGTAAGTGCACAACAGCTAATATTGAACAACTAGACCGTATGGGCACTAACAGACGTCACTCCTTCGTATTAGCGTAAAGAGCAAAAATTACATTACTTGTTCTCCTCCAATCACGCTCACACAAACGACGTCGATCCAAGCACATACCGTACTCATAGGGTTCGTATTTGGGTTTGAATGCTGTTAAACTTGCTCGTATCGGCTTAGAGTCGAAAAGCCAGAATAGTGAGTTGGTTTAGGGCACGGCAATCAAGTTTTGCTCTCTGTGAATCCTGCTCAATTAATTACAATGCTTACCGTAATTTTCGTTCACATGCTCGAAGTAGCACCAACATTGTTACTTTGTGCTCTCACAACCTCAGTAACCGTGAAATTCACCGATCCGACGTGCCTTCCATATTAACAAAACCAAATTACGTTTTTGTGGCAGTACAGATTTTGATTGATCGACGAAACCTGCTCGACAACATCCTCTTGCATAAGTAGTGATATCGAATGTGAAAGGGAGGAGACGATTGACACAGATTTGTCACAAACCATCACAGACAAATTTAACCAAATGCGTCATCCATGCCATGTGCACTTTCGTCTGACGAGCGATCCGTAGAAGGTCCTGCACCATTGCGATAATAAGTCGCTCACTCTGCGCGCGTTCGGAGAGCGGGCCGGTAAAGATTTTTCTTTCTTACGACCCCCGCCCCCGCGCAAGCGGTCATAAAGCACTAGGAAGCTGCCGAAGAAATACCGTACGAAACGTATTATTGCTTGCCGACTTAACTCGTGACGGGTTTATGGATCGAATTTCCGCTTTCTCGATGGCGAGTTATCTCATTCAACTAAACGATCGCTCAGCATCGCCTGTTTTTGACTGGGTGCATCAAAGCGGAGAGGGTGCATGACATAGTGGCAAGCACCAACATCACAGCGTTCAGCAGCGACATCAACTGCGTTCACGGACGACACACGTCGAAACCGGGTCGGAGCCTGTCGACGAGTTTGAGTCCGACGGTACCCCGTTCCAAGAAGTTATGGTGGGTTACACCGCGACCAATTTGCTCAGTATGGATGAAACGGCACTATTATGCTGCCAAGCGCCGATTGCTATTATATCGCGCGAGCGTGCATCTGACAGCAAGTAGTCGAAGAAGCCTTTCGCCTTCGCTGTGACCGCGAATTGCGTCTGTAGCGAGAAGCTCCCGCTTCTTCGTTTTGACCTGTACATCATATTTGACAAAGCCTGGATGACGAATGCATTGTTTGTGGAGTGTCTTGGCGGATTGAACGGTCAAAAATGAATCTTGACGGGTGGCTTCAGACTTTTGACAATGCAGCGGTCCATCACATCGACGATATTATAAGCAACATCTATATCCAATTTGTTTTGGCCAAATCAGCGACTGTTCAGAAGCCAGATGATGGCAGCATTATAGCATCGCGGAAGGCGTGGTACCGGCGGCCCCCGGGCTTTGAGGCAGTCAATGAAGTCAAGGTATTGTAGATTTTGATGACTTCAAACATGGCGCGAGCGACTTGCAAAACAAATGTTTTAACAGTGATGTGATGGTATCATGATGCATGAGAGTCTGCGTCGCGATCCACAGTGGCGTACTGCTGGAAGCTAGCTGGCATTCTCCCGGACGATATCTTCGATCTTGTAAGTAGCACTTCGAGTGCGCGAATGTCGCTGGACGTTATGATTTTTGCTCTCACGCCCGAAAAATACAGTGACGAGAAATTAGACACGCGCATGTGGTCAGTGCGCGCCAGTTTCTGCTAATGATAATTTGGCCATGTCGGCGCGAACGTCAGGACACGGCTGCATTGCTGCATGATGCAGACGCCGTTGCGTTTACGCTGACGCCACTTTCAGATCCGACGTAAGCGCTTGCATCGCAGTGTCTACGTGCCCGTCCGCCGTTTGCATCTCGCGCTTGAGCTCCTGCAGCTGAACTAATGCTATCAAGTCCAATGCAACAAGAGATAATTACATGTGAGCTATGTCGTCACCTTAGCGGCAATCTATATTGTAGTCACGCACCTATGCGCTTCCAGATGCATAGCTCCCATTTTGTCTGGCGCGCGTGCTCTTGATGCATTTGAGTTGCGCAGTGACGCGCTCGTTGTTGTACTGCAACCGCGTTTCCTCGACGCCCGAACGAAACGCATCGGCACGCGGAGCATACCGTTTTTGATGTGTGCGATGGGTTGGTACAGCGCAGCTATTGTAGGTTAGTGCTGATATGCACAAATTAGTAAATGCGCGAGACTTCTCTGCTGCTGTTTGTTTCGTTTCTGCTGGCAGTTGGTGTGATGTGACTTGTGGCACGACCTCATCCCACATCGTTGTGATTTGCAGCAGGCATCTGAAGTAACTGCAAGCGAGCGAATTGACAGCGTACGCTAGAGCGGTTTGGTGCATATGGCACAAGGCGCGATAGTATGTTATAGACTCCAACATTTTGTTGTTAATTGATAAGGAAGATGGATTGTAATTGTTTTTGATTATCTTTTTCTTTCATAACATTTACTTGACGTAACGTTGATCACGTGCAAATTTGATAATATTTATTTCATGCTCACCAAGTGAGGACTACAATACAATAATATGATATTTGAGCTTAAAACAAACCATATCCAGTTACTTAACAATCTCACACTTTACACAGTACATGCAGTATTTCAACTATGCTCACTATACTTGCGAACCACAACTACTTGATTGATCAGTTGCCAGCCGTCAACAATGTCTCAATTTTTCTCAACTCTAGCTCACGATAGCGGTACAATTTAAATCGAAAATGGATCGCGAAGGCGATACACAATACATAGTCCAACAAATGATCATAATGATTTACACCAATTTAAGCTCGCATTAGCATTCACACAAGAGACCTTCAGTAACACATGCTAAAATCGACGTAAAGTAATTATATACTTTCTGTTTCAAAGTCTTCCATTGCGCGAATCGCCCTCTCGTATACACATACCCCCACCACTTACACCGCATTATCATTATGGGCGCGTTCCAGGAGATCAAGCTCGACGAGCGCATAGCCTGGTAGGACATCCGCGAAAATGTGCCGCGCTTTATGCTGTTGCTTTGCCTTAAGACGGTATTTGTGTCATGTAAATGTTTATCAGTAATTCTGAGCCTTAAGGTATTTAACGAGAAAACGTGGGCATTACAAACTACAACATAATGGATGCACCTGACAAGTGAAAGTATTTATATTGGATGTTAAGTCGAATTTCGAAATTGTATATTAATGTAATTGACATAAAGTACAAGACTACAACAACAACAACTTACTGAGTCACATAATACATATAACAACAACTGCGAGATATTTAGCAGCTTATGCAACACAATGTACAACAACAGCAACTAGCAGCAGTAGCAGCATTAACTACAGCAGAACTAGCAGCAACAACATGCACCACAACCGCAACGGCTATATCATGAACTATATATATATATATATATATGCAAACAGTTCAGAGTTCAATATGTTTCAGCATATTGTATTCACACTTCAGACCTGCAATGATTCACATTGAATTTAATTGTTGATCTCCATTTACAAGCTACCTATTTTCACTTCGATTCTGGCAGAAAATAGTTGTTTTTGGCGTGTGGCAGATCAGGCCTACGTAGACACCCACTATTACTAGTGTTTTGGGGTGCAAGACTAACTAAATTGGGAGGTATCGAAACTAGTCGTGGGCGTAGGCCATCGTGTAGCGGCGTCAACGATTTATGTATGTGCGATTTTGAGACATCAAACAATTTTAGTGTTAAAATTAAGTTAAATAATTGTATTGCCATCTACTGATCAGCTTGAATACTACTACTCATTGCTTTAATTCTGTTGTATTTATTGCTGGTGTGGTTGATCTGTGGAGTAATGCAATGCATCGTTGATGTAATTGTAAACGGAAAATGTGGTACCTTAGCACAATAATATGATGTACTTGTAGTATACTGTTGTGCTGATCAAAAATCGACCAATTAAATGCATTTGTTATATATGTTGTATCTCAAACATTCAAAAAAATACAATGTTAGTAAGTTGGAACTTGTGGGTTATTGTAAAGGTAGAGTAATAGCTTAGTATGTGATTGCTTTAGGACTGACATGCATGAATCACGACAATAATAATGTCCTTGTGTTACACACACGTTCCCAATGTCAAATCTCTTCAAACAAACATTAAATACTATATATGTTGTGATCAACAAAATGTGAAATAAATTAAAGCGTTTTGGTTTGTGTTTGCTTGGAGAACATAAAACGAAAAATCGTATTACCTTTAGTGTATGCGTTACAATCACTTCAGCTGCTGTATATTACTCTGAAGTAGTATATAAATAAATCTCAATTTGAAGCAGAGCACTTGACGGTACCACTAATAGATATTGTAGTTTACAATATGTGTCATCTTCGACCTTACGATGTACAAATTTATGAAATATATATCCTCTTGATATGGTAAGTAAATCCACATGTACTTTGGCAATTCGCTTTAGATCCTGGTCCCGGTTTCCAAAACCATTTATTATGCTGTAGCCCAGTTTGTTTTTCCTGCGCGTAGAATCATTCTTGTTTTTAGAATGACGCATCAATCAAGTTGCAGGATTAGAGGGAAACTCGATCAATCTAAAGTAATCGTCTTTAGAATGATTATTGAGTTTGGCATGGATGCTGCGTAAGGAGAGTGCGACAAAGAGCGGGAGAGATGGTAGCGTGTTTGGATTGTAACATATTGGAGAACGTGTTTTATGCAATGCGATAAGTATTCCTTTTTTCTTTTTCCTATGTTCCCACAAGTAGATTACGAATTATTCCTAATTTTCCTCAGACGTTTTTTGCTACCGTTCTGGTTTCAATAATCAGGATTCGGAATGATTTGTAAGAAATAAAGTATGCAAAATCTCATTAATGTAAAACGCACACAATATCCCGTACACATATCGCAGTCGTGATTACTTCATGATCTGAGTCATGATGTTATGCTATTCAAGTTTGCTTAAATAATATAGGAAGAAGTTATACTCAATTAACTATGCGCCTACAATACACAATATCAGCAATAGTATATACTGTATTGAGCGGTTCTGGCTGGTTGTTATTTTGTACCACAATCAAATACACCTTCACTCATTCGTTCGTGTCCATTGCTGTTGCTGCCGCCTTCTTCTTCTTTGGTGCTGTTTTCTTCAGGTTCGCCTGATTCGCTTGCACGACCGTGTTCTGCAAATGCATCTGGATCGCAGCGAACGGGTCGCCCTGGAACGACGCGTGCTCGTGCACGGCCTTGAGGTGCACGAGCTCGTGCACTGCGAGCTTCTGGCGCTGCTTACCGCTGAGTTTCTTCGCCTGTTGCGGCGCTGCGCTGCTGCTCTTCTTGCTGGTGGTCGCAGCGTCCTTGTCCGAGACAAACAGCGACGCCTGGAGCGCCTCCAAGTCAGCAAACACGCCGTGCTCCGCCTGCTTCTGCTCCTTTGCTTTTGCTTGCGTCACGCGCTGGACAAGTCCCATCTTCTTCATGAACGCCGTGCGCCGCTTCATGCGCTTGCGTTGGCCGCGACTGAGCGCCGAGTTCTCGCCCTCGTCGCCGCTCTGCTCGTTGTCGATTGGCTGCACTTCGCTGCTGTCATTGTCAGCAGCAGCATCGAGCGCGTCGTCGGCACCGAATGTCGCGGCGACGGCCGCAGCACCGAGTGCGTCTGCTGGGACGTTCTTCGGACCATTCTGTTTCCAGCGCGCCGCCTGCGAGTTGGCCGCTGCAATGTGTGTACGCGCTTTCTTCTTTTGGTGTCGTGCCATTGCTGCCGCTTGTGTGTGTGTGAGGTGCGTACTGGGTGTTGCTGCTACAGGCGTAGTTGTAACGCAGGCGGGTGGTGGCGCTGTCACTGCTGCTGCTGTCCGGTTTGCTTGTTTTCTAAGCAGTGTTGCGTGGCCATTGATTGAAATCACGATTCAAATCGGTACTCAAATCACGACTGAAAAATCACACCTAAACCAAAACTTCGGATTATACATGAATGTGAAACATCACTCTGAAATTTTCAGAGTGATACAAATTGATGTAAAACATCACTCTGAAATATTCAGTGATACAAATTGATACGAAACATCACAAGCAGAGATGTCCAGATTTCAAACTCAGTCTCGGATCTACCTCAAGCATCGCCAGCAACAACGATGGCATCAACCCACGCATCGACGACACCTTCGACCGACGCGATACCTTTATCTGCTGCTCGTCCGCAACAACAACAGCGCGGTCGACGCAATCGCGGCGGCCGCAACAATACAAACGACCCACCAGAAGTTCGGCTGTCGAAGCTGCTGTCGTTCGCACTGCGTCACGGCGCTGCAGAGCTGCAGCTCAACATGCTCGACACGGGCTACGTCGCACTGCCGGAGCTGCTAGCGCACCGCAAGTTTCGTGCGTTCACACTCGAGGAGATCGAAGCAGCTGTGCGCAACTGCCCGAAGCAGCGCTTTGCGCTCTTGACTGACGCAAGCGGTGCGTCGACGCACATTCGTGCAAACCAGGGCCATAGCCTCGCACGCGTTCAGGATGCCGAGTTGCTCGAGCCACTCGTCAGCCCAGACGCGATCGACGAGTGCATCCACGGCACGTACGTCCAGCACTGGCCGAGCATCCACGCAACCGGCTTGTCGCGCATGACGCGCAACCACATCCACTGCACGACGCGCATTGCGCCAACTGGTGACGTCGTCAGTGGCATGCGCACGAGCTGCACACTACTCGTATACATTGACTACCGCCAAGCGCTCGCAGACGGCGTGAAATTCTACAAATCCAGTAACAACGTCGTGTTGACGCCCGGTGTTGGCGACACGGGTGTGTTGCCACTGCGATACATTCGCAAAGCGATCAACCGCAAGAGTGGCCTCACGCTGTACGACCGCACGACGACAGAGCAATTAAACGAAGCAGGTGACGCGAGTTTGTAGGAGAGAGCGGGAGAGAGAGAGAAAAGGAGGGATTGCACGTCGGTCGTGTTGAGTGTTGCTGAATCAGGACATACTAGCAAGAATCACGACGGAAATCAGGACTCAATCCCGACAGCGGCCTCTCTCCATACCGCCAGTCGCCTCGTCGCCTCTCTTGCTTACTTGCTTACGCATCATCGACGTTGATGATCGTGCGCGTGAGGATCTTGAGTGCGTTTTGCATGTCGCTCAAGCAACAATATTCGTTGTCGCCGTGGTAGACGCTACTCTTGCCAAACCCAATGAGCGTCAAGTCGTAACCTGCGCGCTGGAGGTCACGCACGAGCGGCAAGCTCCCACTGATCGAAAACGGCTTTGCTTGCCCCAACACGTCCGTGATCGCAGCTTCTAACGATCTGATTGTTGGATTCAAGAAAAATCAGAACACAACCATTCAAACAGAATCCAACCTCCAACCTCCAATAACTGAACGTACTTGAACCCGAGCGAGTCGAGCGAACACGCAATGCCTTCAAAGTACGTGTTGTCGAACTGAAATTCGATCTTGCCAGTCAGATTCTCATCTGGGAGTGCATATTTAGAACTCGGACCGCGTTTGCCTTCCAACACCGTAATGTTGTTGTTCAGATCGGCGACGTACGACGTGACTTTTGCAATCAACTACTCGACAGAAAATAAAATCAAGACGTGGCCACAATCAACAATCAGCAGTCGCAAAAACACGACACTCCGCAGTGGAAACAATCCAAACAAACGTACGTCTTTCATCTCGTAGAACGGTGACAAGCGGACGTCGCCCGAGATCTTGACCCATGGTGGACTGTAGGATACAACATACAGCGTCCGTTAGTCCTCCGTTCACTTGTATGAGCCAACAGAACGACGTACATCTGGTTCAAACCGTTCGTGCTCGATTCAATCCGCGTCGGTTTCATCGTCGACGGGCACGAAAAGTTGTATTCTTTCTCCTGCGGCAACGGCCCAAAGTCCTGGTAGAACCGCTCTTGGATCTTCGTGAGTGCATCCAACCCCAATTCCAACCCGTTGATGCCCAAGTTTGGCAAACCGCTGTGGAACAGCTTCCCAACGGCTTTCAAGCTCCACGTAATTGCGCCTGCGGTCCCAATGCACGGTTGACTGTCCGAGCAGTCGACCCAGATGACCGGACCGTTCTTGATAAAGTCAATCTTCCCGCTCTCCATCAACGTCTCGACACCGACGCCTGGGATCTCACTGTTTTCTTCCGACGCAATCAAGACCGCAACGACCGTCGTCTTGGTCCGGACTTTGTGCTTCGCAAGCTGCAAAAACAGTTCTGTAGGATGCATCATAAAACATTTCATAGGTTGGATTATTTTTTTTCGTATCCATCCATCCAATTGACTCGACCTACAATTACCAAGTTCAATTGCATACACAAGCAAACGTACGGGTCATGAGCGCGACGTGACCGAGGCAGTCGGTCGTCCCGCGGCCGTAGAGCTTGTCACCTTCAACGGAGAGCGTGAATGGGTCGCGAGCCCACCCTTCCGGGTTCGCCGGCACGACGTCCAAGTGCGACCCGACGAACGCGAGCGTCTTGTCCGCACGCGACGTCTCCGGGTGTGCGTACTTGATGATCACGTTCCCGCGGTTCGGCACGTACTCGACGCGCTCGACCGTGAGGAACCCACCGTGTTTCGTCGTAAATGGCTCGAGCTCTGCGAGCACAAAGTCTGACACGACGTTCTCCTGCGGCACGAGACCGAGACCAGGTGCGTTCTGGACCTTTTCCTATTGTAGAGTGAAGAGAGATGGGAACGTGTGTCGACACGTGTGTGAGTGGCAGTGCGTGCTTTGGGCGATAGTCTACGGAGCTATGGTGGCATAATGACATGGACGTACTGCGACGCCGATGAGCTTGCGCAGGAGCTCAATGTACGCGCCGTCGTCGAGTGCGAGCTGCTTGAGGACGTCGGCCATTGTTCTTGTCGATGTCGTGGAGGGATGGAGGTGAAGCGTCGAAGTGAAGCTGCGCGTGTCGAAGTGCGTCGAATGGATGCGATTCGAAAGTGATCGCTTTTGCGTCGACACACTCATCGTGTGTAAGATATGAGTGGCATCAAAATGCTACTATAAAAATATTAAGCTCAAATTGACCCCCTGTGCGCAAGTTCAAGGTGACGCTTGTCTGTGTTCATAGCGCGCTTGTCTGCTCATACTGTACCGACGTCAACTCGTGCACCATGACGACTAAAAGCTACAGAAGCATGTCAAAGTGCTCGCAGACACGCGTAAGTGCGAGCGAGAATTGAGGTGTGCATCTACAGCATCCTGATAAATTGAGTATAATTTCTAAGAGCATATACTTATTTGACTTTGCTTACCAGTAATCATACACACATCCATGCAACTTCACTATTTCGTACTAACTTTCGAAATAGTAAGCGCATTATAACTTAGTTCGACATAAAAGAGAGAGAATGTAAGAGAGAGAAAAAAAGAGAGAGAAAGAGAGCAAACGAGAGACAGAGACTTTTGTTGTATCAGTCCATGCAACTTCATTAACACTGCGTTCGACTACTCACAAGTACGCGACTATCTCTAATCTTCCACAATCTCTCCACCACTCCATCATCACACGACTTCGTCCATCTCCTGATACGGCGCAACGCTACTTGCAAGTACAGTACCGACATGTCGTCATCAGTCGTCGACTGTTCGAGCCACGAAAATGCACTCAACTCGCTACTCGCATCTTGGACCTGTTGCCGCCTACGACCAACTAGAAAGAAAGAGAAAGTAAAAGAAAGAGAAAGTAAAAAAGAGAGAAAGTAAAGGAGAGAGAAAGAAAGCGACAGTGAAAGTGAAAGAGAGAGAAAGGAGTCAACGTAGATAACTAAAAGCGAGAGTCTCAAAAAAAATTCTTCCATAATCCTTACCTGAACCAGGGCTTTAGCACCTAGCGTATAATATTTAGTGCTCGCGCCATTTCAAGAGTGCTGACATTTCCCACGCTGTGATATCGAAGTGACGTGTTCATTATGGTGGTATTTAGTTCTAACATTGCCCGGAACCGTTTACATTGATATCTTGCATTCTTTGGATGTTTTGATTCGACGAAATTGTAATATTTTGTTAACGTACTTACGTTTGAAACTCGATGACATAAACTTGTAGTTAGGTATTCTATGACAGCACGACTAAAGCAATATATAAGAATAACGAACTACTGTGACTACTCTCAAAGACACTCAGACGCATCAAAACAACGGCACCGAGACACAGATCGACAAGAATGCCAGACGCGTCGACCACAACGGCAGCACCACAGCGCCCGGACATCCATGAGGCGCTCGACCTACTAAAAACCTTGTGCGAAGGCAATCAAATACTTCATGCACTACGTCAAACAAGTGACGTTGATAATGATCACGCTCATGACAACGCTCTTTTGATGCGTCACGTTTTACGACACGATCCTGTATGAGTTGCGCGTGAATCCCGAGCTCGAGGTTACGATCAGGCTGTCGATGGATAGTGACTTAACACTCGCTGCGAGTCAACAACGAGCCGCAAGCGATGTTAATACTCAAAACACAGTATCGTGTGCAATGTTTCGCAGTATGCAAATTTGTAGTTGAGTGCATCGAACAAATGAGCGAGTGAACGTGTATTTTAGAAAAAGTATCGCTAACTGATACAAGGAACAATCGACAAAGCTTTTACGTTATGTTTAATAATAATTGTGTTGTTTTACGTGTACAGTAAGTAGTACCAGTTAGCGGCTTCATAGCTCAGTTTTATTGATTGAAGTACAATGATGTGCACTACGGAAGTAGTATATTATGTAATTATTGGCATGATCCGTAGTAACTTAGAAGCATATCACACTGCATGATGCGTGTGCAAAAATTGGTAGCATGAAGTACTCCATCCGGAGAGAGCGGATGTATATTTCGTAAATGGTTTCGGTAATTGGTACAAGGCACAATCAGCAAAACTTTTACATTGTGCTCAAAAATGGATTATACTATTTTACGTGTAGTACAAGCTGACGGCTTCTTTAGTTTTTGGTTCAGGTACGTTATGTCCCCAAAAATCATATGGAAACTAGTGTTTGGTTTGATCCGAATGACTTAGATCTTATTTACAATCTCGGCGTGTTGCGTTGATTTTATATTTGAGCGATTTCGCCTATAGAACATTTAATTTAAGTGTTTATAACAAATTGGGACTTAAAGCGATTTTCAAACCTCGCATTCTAAGAGCAAAAGTTGTATGAACTAATCACGTCGCTGCCATCTCAAAAACTATTACTAGAATCCTTATTTGAATTAGGGCTTTAGCCCAGTCTTTTTGTTTTGATTTGCGTGTGCATCAAACGCGTAACGACATCAATGTATACATCGATCTGACTCTAGCATTATTGTGAGTTATGGTTCTTGTACATTAGATCGAATATAATATAGAACTCAAACACTGTGTATAAACACCAACGAAGCAAAAATAATATACGTATTAATTATAACATGAGAAGATTTGAGCTATCACTCAAAAATACATCCAAAGTACTGTGTAGCAACACAAACACAGTACATTGTTTATTGTACGGATATTGAGACAATTTGCCTGTAATGTGGAGACGTCAATGATACTTTTAATATGATATAATATATTACTAGGTGCATCATAGCTGCATGAAGATATAAATATCTATAATCCCCCGAGGGCACACATTCAATACTTTGCATTGACGCTACATTTATAACATTTTGGGTGTCCGAAACGCCCAATCTGGGATTCTGCAGATTTAGATTATTGATGCGAGAATGTGCTGACAGAAAACCAATAATATAGAACGTAGTTTCGAATCCGTATGTAACCATAGGAGTGAGTGACATCCTTTTGCGATTGCTCTGTTTGTGTTTCATTATAGTAAACATTGCTTCGCACCACTTATTTGATTATTGGTTACCTCTCCTGTATTACTGTATCAAATGTCACAATCGATGTCATGGACTGAATTGGTAACATTACAAAAATCTCGTTCATCATATATTATTTGAAGATTTTTGCTTTCGATCAACATTGAGGTGGCTTCTTTTGACATTTCTGCACACCATATATATATATTTGTCGCTAGTTACGTTTTCAGTTATCTGTTTAGGAACGGAGAGGTGTATAGTATCGTGCTCGTTACAATAATGTACATGTTAAGTAGGGTATACTAAGACCCAGTATGTCGTTGACGATTTACATAACATATATGATGTACATACTATTTGTAAACGACGAGGCCAAAAGTAGCAGATATTAGATGCAACACATGTACTCCATGCAACCAACCATAGTACTTTGCATGTTAAGTAGCGCATGCGCAATCGCGAGCAGTAATACGATTAACAACATCCACGGCGCTACATATAAACTGATTGAACTGATTAGTTGCTCACAATAAGTGATCAAGGTTGATGTCGCTTGTAACAAAATTCACTGATGGGATACAGTATATCTTTACAGCATATTGTACGTAATTTCATCTGAGTAGTATATAGTCCATCTCCAAATGAGTGACGCAAATCAGTGTTTTTCTGCTCTTGACATAAGTTCTCGAAGTTGTGTGAAAAGAGCCCATTTACATACCGTTGACTTTGCGCTTTTATATGATGTGCTCATAAGTAACCGAAATATACATGAAGATGAATCAAATTTATGTATTCGTACGAAATGGGGTACATATTGCTAATTTCATCGAATCATATCTTGTCAAGTCTGTGCTTACTTCAGTTACTTCAACACTTGCGGCTTTCATTTTGAAACACAGATAATTGAGGTTTGTGACAATGGATTCGAGTTGAAGTGGTTTTATATCATTGTTAATGTCATACATGATATTAAAAACTGATGTTATTGTCATGATACTATTTATAGCCAATCGCGACGGTTTCACAAATTGTACTACAATTTATATATTATAAGTATTTTTGGAGCAGCAAATCAAAACGATCAGCAAACGACACACGCTGAGTAACACTCGTGCTCTTCCGCGCTCGCCTCCTGCTCGCTTCACGAACTGCTTAATCACATACACACATCACGATGCACCGCGCGAAGCCCAAGACGCCGCTCACTGTACGCCTCGCGTAGCTGCTTATGCATTCTATGTGTATGTATGCAAATTCGCGCACATGTGCTCACAATTATTCGATTTCATCATCCTGCTGCCAAACTCTACAACAACACCACGCTGTAGACGATGGAGAAACGCATTCCAGTGAATCCCAAGTACAAGAACCTCCAGAGCAAGATCGATACGGGCGCAACGATCAACAAAGTCCGACTCATCTGTACGTTACAGCCTTTATCCTCCACGCCAGCACCGCTCTGACAATATCTATCATCCACATCCAAAAGCAACGAAAGAGTTCCTCAAGCGCCGTGACGAGACGTTCCGGCGCGTCCCGTGCACTGCACTCGCGGAGCTCTTTAGTGAGTACGAGGACACGGGCGACAGTTCTGGACAGACCAGCATGCCAGGGCAGCCTGAGATGGTCGCTCGCATGGTCAAGCAGCGCGACGGCAAATTTGCGATGGAGCGCGTTCCAGACGATTCGAATAACAACAACCAAGCAGCAAGTGGTCCACGCATCGTGAGCTACGACGCAGAGGAGCAAGAGGAGTACGACCCGCCGTATTTGATCCTCGATACGCGCCCGAAAGACGAATTTGTTGCAAATCGGATCCACCGCGCAAAGAGTTTTCCAGCGTCGCAGCTCAATCGCGACATCTTGTTGCCCGAGATGCACCGCTTTGTACGTTATTTTGGATTGTGTAACCGACATAACCCGTAACTATTATAACCCGTAATCTATATAACCCGTAACGATTATAACCCATGTATCCTACACTGACTCTCTCTCTCATGTCGCATACGAACAGAAAAACCACGAGAGCAAGTTGATCATTCTGTACGACTTCGACGAGAAGACGATCGCACAGACTGCGCATACGCTCGTCCAGCGTGGATTCGACAACATCTACGTGCTCACAGGCGGGCTCGTCGAGTATGCGGATTTGTTTCCCGACCATATTGAAGGCGTCGCATTGCCAAAACGACCGGTCGACCCCAGTAAACAGCGCGTCGGCGGTACGCGCGACGTCTATCGTGGCTCGTCGGGCATGTCGACGAGCGGCCCAAAGAGCGTCAAGAGCGTCGCAACAGCGTCGATGCGGTCGAAGCGCGACGGCATGTCGGACGTCAGTAGTGTCTCGAGTAGCCTCAGTGTCGCGGAGACCGTGATCTCGAAAGCCGTTGCGCGAAAAGCGCGGACGCAGGGCGTGACGAACTACCGATAGACAACAACAGAGGGGGAGAGGACGCAGGTCGTCGGTATGCATAATTGAAATTGTATGTTTGCATTGCTGTGGACTGGAGTAGGTCTACCTGCCTATATGCATAACTACTTATTTGTTGTCGGCAAACTTGTTCATTGCAATCGCAAGGTCGATGTCCTGTTGGTTTGCATACGTATCCATAACGAGGATCAGTCGAGGATCCTGCATGCTGGTTGTGCTAGCGACAATCCTACACACACGCATGTGTCGCTATAACAACTGCACATATGCAAACGTACGTTCTTCGAGAGCCCGCCGCAGTCGTGCGTGCTGAGCGTGACGTCGACGCGGTTGTAGACGTTGAACCACTCGGGGTGGTGGTTCATCTCCTCCGCGAGCTCCGCAGTGGCGCTCATGAATGCCCACGCAGCACGAAAGTCCGTGAATTGGAACGACCGCTGGATCGCGTCACGGTCAGCGAGGAGCTGCCACGCAGGCGCGATCTGCTCGAGCGCTGCCAAGCGCTCCGGTTCGCTCAAGCGCTTCGGGAAGTTCGTCGTCGCAGCACTGAACAGACGCGCATTGCGCGCTGTCATGGCAGCAACAGCAGGCACGCGTGTTGGTAGCTGGCGCAGCATGGACATCATTGTTGTACGTGGTAGTGGCGTGCAGTGCGTGTGTCACTTGCAAGTGTGCGAATGGCGAAGATGTCGAAGATGTTTGTTGTTGATGTTGGTCGTCGATGCAATTGATGAGACGCAAAGAGCGTTTCACTTGTTTTCAGTATGAAATCCACATTGCTATTTGCAAACATCAAGCAAGTTCAACCAACAACAAAAGCAAAAATGGCCAAAGTCAAACAAGCTCAACATGTTCATGGGCGGATGAGCCGCTCGCTACGCGCACACAGACGCACGAAGTGACCAAAACATGTTTGGTACGAGTGTTCACGGCTCTTCCTCAAGAGCACGATCAAGCAGCAGCAGTTGACAACATGCAACAATGCGACAATGCATGTAGTGTGTACACATGTATTCGCTATGTTAAGTCGCGTCGTCGTCAGTACGCATGTCGATGCCAATGCTACGCTATTTCTTGTGCTTGCGTTGGAACGCTTTGAGCTCCTTGCGGTACGCGTCGCTGATCGTCGACGACACCTTCCGCAGGTCTGTGAGCCCCGCACGCAGAGCTTCGTCGCTTGGCACGCCTGCATTATTTGCAATAGCGTAATATCGCACAACGCGCGTGAGTGTGCTGTTGGTTGCAATCGAAGCGTGTGTGTGTGTCTAGCAATCCCATAGCAAATAGGTAGCATACGCACCGAGACGCGTCTGCAGGCGGACGTGCATCTTGGGCTCAGACGGGTGGGGGATCGTGTAGCCGCAAAAGTCGACATCCGGGCTGTTGTGCAATAGCAAGCGCGTTAAGAATAGCGTATATACAAGCAGACAGCAGTGCATTGTCGGCTATTGCGTGGCAAGCGACGTACTTCCGCATGAGCACGTGACGCAGTGCGTTGCCGAGCGTGTGGTCCTCCTCGTGGAAGACGTACGTCTTCGAGTAGTCGGACGACGCCGTGTGCACGTCGAGCTTCTTTGCGACCAATGCCATGTTGTGATGTGTTGTTGTCTGTGTCGTCGTCTACGTACGTCGCGCTGGTCGCCACTGTTGCTCGTTGCGTGATGGAGCTCGCGGAAGGTTGTTGTGGGATATGCGCGTTGCTTTGTCTTTTCAAGTCCAGTCGATTGTTTTCTCCTGTTGCATATGCTCCAACAGAAACAATGATTGTTGTCATCAGATCTGAATAACTGAGTCTGTTTCGGCCGTTTACTTCTTGCGGCGACTGCACGATTGAACGACATCGAAGAACAAATCGAGACACCACAAAGAGCTCCATCTTCAAACCATCGCAGGTCGGTCCGACGGCATCGATGCCCTCGCAGGCGGCCACCTCGGCGCGCGATGACGGCCGCCACCACCACGCGCGTATGCTGGGTGGTACACTCAGCAGCAAAAGCAACCAGGACGAGCACAACGACGCCGTACACAACGACGCCGTACACAACAAGCAGCTGCAGCAGTCGATCGCGAAGCAGCACACGCTCGTTGCAGCTGCAACTGCAAAAGCATTTGCGAACCGCAGCAGCAAGAACCTCACCGCGTCATTGGGTACGACCGCCAATATCAATCCGTACGTCGAACAACAGCAGCACACGAGCGACAACGACGCGAGTGACAACGACGCAAGCGACAACGACGCAAACAACGAGACACTGAGTTTCGTTCACGACGTTGACGTTGACGTTGACAGTTCGTTCGATGCGTGGGAGAATCCGTCGTATTTCGTCAAGAACCTCGACACGGGCGAGTCGTACAACGTCGATGAGATCGACCAGCACTATGCACTCGTAACACTTGACGCAGTCGCAGCACAGCACAACGAATTGTCGCGTTCTTCTTCTTCTTCTTCTTCGCCAGCGAACGACGACAATGACGACACGACCACGTCGTCGTCTTACCTCCTGCAGCTCTACACGGCAGACGAGACCGTGGACATTGAGATCGAAGACGACGACGACGCGTCGCTTTATCCGTCTCAATCGATCGATTCGCGCAGTCGGACTGCGAATTTGTCGTTCGAGGACAAAACGCTCTTGAGTCCACCGACCACGTGTGCCTATCCAAACAGTGGCTGCCGGATCGTCCATCACCGCGCGTCTGGCTATTGTAGCAAACACGAAGCGCTCGCAAAAGAGCGCGAAGATTCACGCGCGCAGGCGCTGTATCTGATTCCACACAACGCACGCGCGACATTTGTCGGGATTGACTCGTACGGATTTGTTTACGACGCAGCGAGTCGTCGATTGTTTACAGTATATGCGCTCGCAATGCGCTGTCTCCAGTCAGGGGCGTCGTGGGTCGTCTATCGACGCTACCGCGCATTTCGTGCACTGTCGGATGCATTGCACTCGATGGGCGGCGTCCGCGTGCCGCTGTTGCCGCCAAAGAAACTGTTTGGTGCATTCGAACGATCGTTTGTACAAAAGCGACAGCAGCAATTAGCAACGTGGCTCCACGAACTCTTGGCGTTCGATCGTGTGGATTCGACAGCAGCAGCAGTACGGAATCCCCATTTATTGGATGTCGTACGCCACTTTCTCACGTCCAAAGCCGATCAAGTGCCGTTTCTACTCGATCGATTGCCATTGCACCAGTCGCGACTGTTTGGTGCGTCGATTGCTGACGATTGTGACGAGTACGAAGCTCGTAAAGTGTCAGAATCGACGCTTGGACGTGCGACGTTGGCGGATTTTCAGTTGCTTCAGGTCATTGGGCGTGGATCGTTTGGGAAAGTCGTACTCGTGACGCATCGTAGGACGAATAAATTGTATGCGATGAAGATCTTGACGAAACAAAACATCGTGCAGCGCAAGCAGGTGGAACATACGCGGACTGAGCGACGTGTGCTTGGATCGACGCCACCGACGCATCCGTTCATTGTGCGTCTCCATTATGCATTCCAAACACCGCAGCGGTTGTATTTTGTATTGGATTATTGTCCCGGGGGTGAATTATTTTACCATCTGTCACGGATGAAGAAATTGCCGGAACACATGGCGTGTTTCTATGCAGCAGAGATCGTCTTGGCGCTCGAGCATTTGCATTCACGCGGTGTCGTCTACCGCGATCTCAAGCCCGAGAATATCTTACTCACGAAAGACGGACACGTGAAGCTCGCGGACTTTGGATTAGCGAAAGAAAACATTCTGCATGCAACGAGTGGCACAAACTCACTGTGTGGGACGCCCGAGTACTTGCCGCCCGAGATATTAGATCGCTTGGGGCATGGGCTAGCAGTCGATTGGTGGAATCTAGGCATGGTCTTGTACGAAATGCTCACGGGCTTGCCGCCGTGGTACACGAACGACCGGAAGAAGCTGTTTGAGCGCTTGCGCACTGCGCGGTTGCACTTCCCACCCTACGTCTCACGCGCAGCTGAATCATTGATCCGACAGCTATTGCAACGGAACCCACGCGATCGATTGGGTGCAACTGGCGCCGCTGCGATCAAAGCGCATGTGTTTTTTGGATCGATCGAGTGGGAATTGCTGCTGCAAAAACAAGTGACGCCGCCGTTTCGACCGTGTCCCTCGACGACGCTGCACGACAATGACGCACCGTTGAATTTTGAAGCAGAGTTTACGCGCTTGCCGTTGCCGAGTGTCGAAGTAATTGAGGACGTTGCGAGTAGTTTGGGAAGTGGAAATGGAGGAGGAAGTGGGAGGATGCGTCGGAGTGATTCAGAGACGTTTCAGGGGTTTACGTTTGAGAATACGAGTTTATTGGAAGCAGTTGCGATAGACGAAGCGTCGATTTGATGGAGAAGGAGTAGGTTGGAGTAGGGATCGTGTGTGGGTAATTGAAGAGAGAGAGAGTGCAAGTGTGTGTGAGAGAGAGAGAGAGAGTTGGATAGCAAGTAGTGTAAGTAGTGGAAATGAATTTATCGATTGGATGGTTTGTTGTTTGGTTTGTGGCAGTTGATAGGGATTAGAGAGAGAGAGAGAGAGTGACGAATGCGCCGATAGTGTAGTACATGAAACTCAGGTACGTTGCGTTTTCGATATTGTGAATGTTGCTTGTCGTTATTGTGGATGTTGTTTGTCGTTATTGTGGATGTCGTGTCGAGCAAAAGCAGACGACAAATGATTGGCGTCAAGCCATTCGCACACCCACTTTGCTGGCGACGTGGATACAAAGTATAAAAATCCTGACTGACAGATACGCTGGAAGTCTTGGGTTGTCACTGCCCAACAGCTCGATGTAGCGATGTTTCAAGTCAAGCGATGCGCGCGTCGACTTTTTGTATCGGTTTGTGATGATGGCACGATGTAAATCGTAAACGAATATTTAAACTAGCATGACAAGCAATGCAGTTCCATGCAAAGCGCGAGTCAGTTCTGATTTCCTAAAAATATGTTGATGCAACTATTTCGAGTCTTATTGCGTGCTGCTGCTGCTGTCTCGCAAGGTACAAAACACTTAGTCGACAATTTGCACAGTGTCTCACCAACAGCGTCAGCAGTGCAGAGCAAGCATCGCGCGCCATCATCATCTGGCGACGTGCGCACATGCTCCAATCTGCTCGGTATCGTCATTCCACAACACGCTCTCCAGACACACACACACATAGCCCACAATGCAGCTGCGGTCGATCGGCATCAAGCGCGTCGTGCTCAACCCGCGCGCGTACTTGCGGCCGTTCATGGTCTGCGTGCTCGCACACCACGTACCGCTGCTCGTATCGTACAGTGCACTCGACCGACCGACTGGCACAGCTGCGTGTGCACGTCTCGCGTCGCTCTTTGACTGGCTGTTTGTCGCATTCGTGCTGCACGTCGTGACTGCATCGCTCATGGCGATCGACGTTGCGATCACGATGTGCCAGCCGGTCTATCGCGTCCGTCGGCCAGAGCGATGGCTCATCCTCGTGATCTTTGCGCTGTACGTCGTCAATCTCGCATGGACGATTTACGGCGAAGCGTCGTTCCGGATCGACACGTCAGTCTGTCCAAACGACTCGGATGCGATCCAGGACCGGGCAGATACGATCGCGTACTACCAACACATCGATTTTGTCGTCACTGCGATCATCGTCGCGCTCGGGAGCTGCTCGTCGTACTTGTGTGGCGTCCACACGAACGCAGACTTGGCAGAAGCCGAACGGCGGTGGCAACGCCGGTGTACGTCGCTCTTCCGTGCGTGTTCGTGCAGCCGAACGATGCGTGAACCACAGCAAGCGCACGTCTACAACAACATCCGCGTCGATCGGACTGGCAGTACTAACGTTAACAGCGACAATGAAGAGGAGGACGATGAGGAGCATTTAAATACCGGTACAAATACCGGTTTTGACACCGACCACGACGATATTTTTGCATCGTTGGGTAAGATTCTTGGGAATTTCTTCGTCGTGCGGTACAACACAACGAAGTTTGAAGGCCTCGCGTTCAACGACCTTGCATTCATGCTTGGATTGGTCTCGAAATCGCAACAGCACGAGCGCGCTTCTAGTAAATTGACGTTCCCACCGCCAGTAGCGCAGCGATTACCGGTATCGACCGAAGCAAACCGCTTAAAGGATCTTGCATTCTTTGCGAAACTTGCAATTGGGATCTACGGATGGCCGATCTACGTCTGGTACGCGCCATTGTCGTGGTGCAAAGGCGTGTTTGGCTGCTGTGCGTCGTCGCCACTCGACCAGATCGTCGATTTTGATACTGCAGTGCAGAGCAACAGGGCGTCGTTTGTTGGATATACCGGTATCGACACCACGACGCTTGTGTATCTGAATTGTTACAATTACGTCTTCCAAGCACCGTATGCGATCGTAAAAGACCCGATGCGACGCGAACTGATCGTCTCAGTGCGTGGGTCCATGTCGTTTTACGACTTTGTGACCGACGGGCTCGCAAAAGTCGAAGCGATGCTCCCAGATGAATTACCGTTCGATATTCCAAACCGCCACGCAACGTGGACGCACTATGGGATGTTGCGCACGGCGCGGCAGTTGTTGGGCGACCTGCAGGTTGGGTCGCGCAAACAGCTGTTCTGGGACGTTTGCATGCAGCAGTGTCGGACAAATACCGGTAAAAATACCGGTACAAATACCGAAACACATTTCAGTAGTGATCCAATCGAGCCAAGCAAGCGATGGCGGATCGTCGTGTGTGGCCACTCGATGGGCGCAGGTGTCGGTGCGATCCTTGCAGTGATGCTCCGGCGACACTTTCCCGACACACGTGCGTTTCTGTATGCGCCGCCGATGCTGTTTGATCCACTCACTGCTGCGTGGACGCGGACGTTCATGACGACTGCTGTATATGGCGACGACGTCGTCCCTCGGCTGTCGATTGCAAACGTCACGCGCTTGCGGGATGAGATGGCGACGCACTTTCATCAAGTCGCAGACGAACCGCTGTATCGCGTCCGGTTTGGCCGCTTGCGGCATCAGCAATTAAACGCACCGGGGTCACAAGACAGCGTCGAATTGGACATTGCGTCTTTGGCAGAAAGTTCCTCTGGCTCTCACGCGCAGGCACAGCCAGTGCCAGTCGAAGCGCCACCAGCAACGTTGCCACCAACGCCGATCGCACGGTCGTATCGGTCGCTCTCGGACGTTGCAGCAGCGCTGAGTTTGCGTTTGTCGTCGGCGCTAAGCGCCAGTGGCATCGGTCCGTCGCAACGAGCGCACCGCGCGAGTCAGAAGCTCGATCTGCATTTCTTACGCGTCTCGACGCTCGATGCGGAACAGGAAGTCGACGTCCCTGGCGAGATCATCCACATTGAAACCGTCCATGCTGCGCGCAAGTGCAGCTGCACTGTCTTAAGAGGCGAACAGGAACTCACGTATACGCTCCGGGATGCAAGTTACTTCCGTCGCATTTATGTGAATGCGCGTGCAGTGCAGGACCACATGGTGCATCACTACGATAGGCAGATTGCGCACTTAGTGAACAACTGTTTGGATCTGGAAGGGGAGCACGAGAGGGAGAGGGAGGATGAGATTGAGAGGGAGAGTAGGAGAGAGAGACGACAGGATGCGGAAGCGAGTAGCGAGTTGAGTGCATTGTCGTGGCTCGAGCAGTCGACGACGGACGACGACATGTCGGTCGTTGCAAGTAGCGTCGCGCCGTATCGAGAGATGGACGAAGTCGTGTGATAAAGTGAAGGAAATAGTAGAGCACTTGTGAATAGTCGAGCGCAGTATTTAAGTTGTATGGACTGGTGCAACAAATGTCTCTCGTTCACTCTTTCACTCTTTTTCTATCCAACTTTCTCTCTCAGTTTCTATCTCCAAGCAATTTATAATATGATTAATTTTTAGGAGCAAAAAATACCAGCAGGATAATATAAAACGCTGCGAATATACGTCTATATTTCTCGAACTCTATTAACTCACTTACCTTTACTCTCGCTGTTTGGTTGTGCTTGTCTTGCCCTACTTTTAGCTTAAATATTGCGAACCACGCTATTTGGTATCCGGCGTGTGATATGGATGAAAACATATAATCCACAGATATGCCGCCTTCTAGATAATCTAACGCTGTATTTATGTTTTGCATTGAGCAACTCTTCTCTCTTTCTCTCGCACTATCTCTCTCTTCTCTCACTCTGTTCTTTCTCTTTCGCTAGTTTATCTCTCTTACTATTCTCTTTCTCTATCTTTTTCACTTTTTCATGAATCAAAGTCTAATTGTAATATTTCACTGTCTCTTTTACTTTCTCTATTTCTTGGCGTAGTCGTGCGATGGAAAAGCTTTGGAAGAGAGACGGAATAGATATGGAATAGCATTTGTTTTAGTGCATTTTGTAAAAGCCGAACGGATGGTATTAAATGGTGCGTTTTAAGATTCACTATATTTTGATATCACAAAACATCAAAGTGGTAACTGATTTGTATAGTTAATATTTCCCATGGCATAGTGCAATATATGGCGCTAACGACATCAAAGTAGAAAATCCCAGTATGACTTTGCGAAATGGTAGCAGCGAACGTTGCACATAGCATTTAGTATCCAAGCAATGCACTCACTGACCAATATGTACAGTATTTACAATCAACTTTAGTACATTGTTGGTGTGTTGCAGTTTATACCAGAGTGTCTCAAGCAGCTACACTAGTTATATAAAAGTACAATTAGTGTTGCGTATATACAACAGTCACTCTTTTGCAATTGTGTTTCGAGCTAGTAGGGGGTTTTGCACGCTACCAGCCAAGGGACAGATATTTCATTGGCTATTGATGTACTCGTACTCGGTTAGGGTGCAAGGTTTGATTTGTATTAGCGAACTGTAGCGTTTTTGCCTTTTCTTTTGGGAACTCAAAGCACGTTTTGAGTTGGATTTAGCTGTCAAACCCACAAACAGTTGACAACCATTCTGTAAAGTAGATTAGCTGAGCAAATTTTTTGGCCCGTCTTTGTACCAGCATGTAATTGCTTTAGCGATGCTCAGCATTCACTCAAACATTCTTATCTCACGTGTTCATCGCCGTCATACATATCTATGCTCTAATTGTCACCATTATGTGGCGAATATATATGAGGTGTTTACAGCCAATGAATGTGAACCCACCATTGCTCAGAAAATATTTCCGTTCTGTGCATGATGAACCTACAACATGTAAACATGTATTTTAAGCTTGGTTGATGCGTATGAACGATTACATACTTTCGGTATACTTGCTATTTTGTATTACGTCACATAGGTAAGTTGCATGGAGGAACAATGACGTATTCTCTTTCTGTCTTCCATGCTCTTTCACTTAGTATTTATCTCTCTTACTCTCTCTCACATTATCTTTGCCTTTATGACTCTCACTCTCTTCAACTCACTATCAAACCAAATTGGATGTACGATACGCCACCAAATGTGAAGCTTTCTTAAGCGTCTAATGGAAATGTTTGATATCGTGCGATGCATTTCACCAAAATTTTACACATTTGACATGTGATTGGATATGCATATTTTATTTCAAAACCCGTTTGCTGTTGAAAATACGAATAGATTAAACGGACTTTGCATTTATGAGCTTGCTTATAACATATCGATGACATTTAACCAAATTGGGATGTGATAGTGAATCTAAACGATTAACTATTTAGGTGATGTTTCGAGCTTGGCACTAAGTTTTTCAATAGATTATTTTGTATTGATATTCAAAGACTTGCAAAAATACTTGAGGTTTTATGCATTTACTCATATGAAGGTGTCACTTGTTTGGTCTATTTTAACGATGCGTATTAAATTTAAACAGTCTTGCATATAACTCGCTATCTTGTAGTTGTCAAACTGTAAGGGCGAATGCCAATGTATAGAGGTTGCGCTGTGTGTGGAGATTGTGGGGATACAGTATAATGCTCTGTTACCGTTTTGCCTTTTTGTACTTAAGTATTGCTTTGACACCCATGGTGGTGCTCAGTGGGAACGATATGCTGTTGTATATTTTCATTTTCAGACATTTCAACTGTATTCTTCCACATGCTGTTGGTGACTTCGAAATGGTCGGTTTATATGAACCATACAAATGGGCATCGGATTACTATTTATCGGCTAGAGTAAATAGAATGGATGACTTTTATCTATTTAATCGGGATGATGATTTTTTGCGATCGAATAATTGGGCTGATATTTTTCATCACTGTTGCTTGGCTATCATTTACCGTATTATTTCGCTCTTTACCTCCGTCGCATATTTTTTTTGTCTTTTTCTGCATTTCAAATCAACATCTGCTTTCTGTATCTCAACATCATTTATAGACAAAACTATACGGTACGAAACGTAAAGACATCAACATCATTACCCGACTTGCCGAGCACTGGACCAGCTGGTGCTGCTACCGTCGTCGTCGTTACTGTCTCCTTGTTCGCCATTGCGCCGAGCTGTGTGTTGTGGTGCTCCGGTCTTCTTCGCGTGATGTGCTTGTCGAGCGTGTGGTCGCGAGTATTTGACAACGCCCTTGACTCTGCCGGTCGAGGCGAACGATCAACGGCGACCGCGTACGTCGACGCGGTCGCTACCACCACAACTACATTCTGCGCTAGGCGCTCTCATCGCGCATCATCACTTCAAATATGTTTCGCTTTCCTGGGTGCATGCCGTATGTCATCAGCAGGAACGACGCAGACGAATGGACACCAGCAGAACACAATATATGGTACTTCGAGCTGTAACTTGTAACTAAATCGTATTTGAGTTCGTATTGTTTCGCTGTTGTATCTTGTAACAAAAGCTGCGAGTGCAAAAATTATACCACCGCTCGCTCGTTCGTTCGTTCATGTCTAATACTACCGCCTTCTTCACGTCCCTACATTGTGATGCCGATGCTTGACATCCACTGTCGCGAATGCATGGCGTTCTTCTAACGACAAAACCTGACAACGCATCATCATCGACTGTACAATCGTATGATTCAAACATCTATCATTACAATACACGCAGTACGTTGCTCCAGTTGTCTAGACAAACACACGCTGGCTCTTCTTATTGATACGATCTAGAGCCTCACACTGCGCCATCCTCACTACGCTCGCTCACATGTTCCAGTGCTGGCGTCGATGCGATCGTCGTATTCATCGTTCCTGCGGAGCTATACAAACTCGGCGCAACGTGCATCCAATTCTGCAGCTGGTCCATGTTTTCTTGCTGAAGCTTCTCGCAACGCAACACGGTCTCCGTCAACAACAACAGCAAACCACTGTGCATCTCCTCCTGCTCTTTGCACCAGCTCTCGACTTCGTCTGACAACGTCGACGTCGACGACGACCGCAGCGACGACGCGTCCGCTGCCGCAGCGTCAAGCTCAATTTTCGCGCTTGACGACGAACGAGCGAGCGACGATGGCGCACTCCGTGGTAGCGGCGTGCGGTAGCTAGAGCTGCTACTGTAGCTATAGCTATATCGACTCGTCGGGTCGCTTTCGTCTGCACTGTTCTGGCTCTTGCTGCGCCACTCGTCGTCCACTGGCGCCGGTTGCGCTTGCGCTTGTGCTTGCGCTTGCGGTTGCGACGGTTGAGCTTGCGGAAAGAAGCTCCGCGTACTCCCGCCGCCGCTGCCACTAGGACGCGCGCGTTGCGCTGTCCGCATCGTCGGACCGGCAGTGGGCGACGTCGCAACGTTCGGGTTCGTCCGAAAGCCCAACGTAATTGGCCGGCGCGTCGTCTTGAGCTTCTGGACAATGTCGCGGAACGCAGCCGTCTCGACAACGTCGTCGTTCACCGACACGAGCTGATCGCCGAGCCGGCAGGTCGCAATGCCGGTCGTGACGCCATCGGCCTGTTGCAACACAGCAATCTGAGCGCCGATTTTGTTTGTAGAGAAGTTCCGGAGCGAGATCCCGCACTCGCCGCTGACCCACATGACCGTATAGTCACCAGTCCGTAAGCGACGGGACGCCGAGTCGATGCGCCGCAGCGGCTGCTGTTGGTGGTATTGCGGGTACGCGACCTGGACAGTATGCGGCTGCTGCTGCTGCTGGTGGACGACGTTGCGGTTTGAGTGCGGACGCTGCAACGCTGTGTGACCGGCGAGGTCGTGGAGGTCGAGCGGGACGCTGTCACGGTCGTCGATCGGGGTCGACGCGTCTGGCGGTGAGTCGAGTTCGAATGGCGTAAAGATGCTCGGCCGCATTGCGGTTGTGTGGCTATTGCTGTTGCTGTTGCTGTTGGTGACTGGCTGGTGCGTCTTGATGTCGCCAGCAGTGATTGCGTCGTAGATCTTGGCGCTCTTCTCCATCTCGGTGCGCAGTAGACGGAGCTGCTCGACGAGCGCAGGGAGATTGCGTGCGAGCTCTGCAGTTGGTGGCTCGTTGCTACTGCCGGTAGCTGCAAAGCTCTGACTGAGACTCTCGCGGCGCTGGAGCGCAGCAGCGACGGTTGAGTCTGTTGTTGTTGTTGCTGCTGCTGCTGTAGAAAGCGATTCCATGGCCATGTCGTGTGGATCGTGCTAGTGCGTGTGTCCCTGTGCGCGTCTGTCGTCGTGCGGTGCCAGTGAGTCACTGCTCAAGCACCGTGGCGTCTCCGTCGTCTTGGTTTCCGTGTGTGCGTGCGCAGTGATTGATTTGCCAGCGCCTGTGACGTACGGACTGGGAAGTGCTGCTATGCAACGTCAAAGGAAGTATCACACTGGCTCGAGCTCGCGAGCGGGGCGTTGCTTCGTCCTCTCCACACCCTCACCGACTTGAATTGTGGGTAGAGGCGCAGGTATGGTTTACTAAATCAAGGGACGAATAGAGAAGACAAATAAAGCCTTTTTGTGACGTCTTCGATTTAGTGCACTTCTTATTTTATATACATTGCCAAATACAGTGCAATTCATCATGTAGAGGGGTCAACAATAACACGATTTGCTCTACTTGTACAGCAGCAACTGCACCTGCACAACATCATGACGTGCTGCAAGCCGCGAATAGCGCAGAATTGATCACGATCGCAGGCAGCAAGCTTCAGATGCTGTGGTACAGACGCATCGACACGATGATATGTGCTCCTACATGTATGTCATTAGGTGCTCTTTGTATGGGTCGTAATGTGCTGCTGCAAAAAGCACACACTACACTCGCTAACTCGATCAAGGTTGCGAGTATTGCACTTGCCATCTCGATGTGTCAGCTGTTGGTAATGCAGTACAGTACCCGCACTCCAAAGTAGATGCAGAAGTCGTGACGTCGTTGCAGCGCCTCCGACGAATCACCATGAGGCGGTACAGACCCAAGATTGTCCGAGACCTTTTTTCAACAAGTGGAGGCGCTCGTTGTCACGACGCGCAAAGTAGTGACGCAACTGACAATCACACTGTTGCATGCTGCAGCTACATTTCTCTGATTAACATGACATTCGATCTCAGGTCACCATGCGTTCCTGTCGACTACCAGACACATCTAGCTATCGCAATATCTTATCACCTCAGACGCGACGTAGTCCGCCTGGCATGCGCGAAAGCGCGTCGACGTAGGCGATCAGCTCGCCAATGTCATCTTCCGGCAAGCCACAGAGCGTCGTGGACGCGAGTTCGCGGCGCGTGGGCCACACGGGGCCGCAGCCCTTGTCCGCGCCCGAGTAGTACTCGAGACAGAGGTAGCCTTTCTCGGGGAACCCGCCGTCCTTGAGCCACGACATGTTGAGCTCCCAGCCTGGGATGAGCTCGTCGCGGCTCCACCCGAACGTCTCGCGCTGCCAATTCTCACCTGGTTCGTCAATTGCAAGGCGTACGAGGCACTTGGCAACTTCCCGCTCTTCTGCGATCGATAGATTCATCTCGTAGTAGTTGTCCACGAGCAGCGGTGTCCAGATATTGAGCCACCCAAAGCGATAGAAGCACTGCGCGGCCTCGGCGTCCGTCAGTGCTGACAGGATGCCGTTAAAGTTGTGCAAGTCCGCGAGTCGATCGAAGAGCACACAGACGAGGTCGATGCGCGACGCCTCGAACGCTTCGGGCCAGACACTCAGTAATCGCACGGCTTGTTGGGCCGAGACCCAGCGCATCGTCAGGAGCCACTGGAGGTTGAACAGCAACCGCCGCGCAGTGCACGTCGCTTTACCATCGCGCTGGATCAACATCGCTGCACTGTTGTCACTGTCGGTCGCAACACGGCGCAGAGCTGGCGGCTGCGGCTCGTTCGTCCCTACTTCGCTGTCAGTCGCTGCTGTCGTCGTACTTGCAGCCGCTGGACGATCCAAGTCGTCTCGATCTGCAGTCAAATGATCGTCTAACTGCATCGTTGCGTTTGCGACCTCTATCGTCGTCGCTCTTGCAGAGTGCGCGTCGCTTGCAAGTGCTGTTGATGCGATCGATCCAGTAAGCTCGACGACGCGATTCCACCCGTCGCCAAACTTGATGTAGCTCCGGACGCTCTTCATGCTCTCGAGCTCCGAGTAGAGCGCGCGCGTAAATACCCGCAGTGGCGGGAACGGCGACGTTGCGACCGCTCGAGACTGCGTCTTGTCGGTAGCGCTGCGCTTGTTGTTGCTGCGCGTGTCTTTTGTCGTGGACAATGGCGCTGCTGTCACCTTTGTGCGGACGCCCATCGATGGCCCCATCTGTTCGAGCTGGCACATCTGAATAATCTGCTCCAAGCGCTTCGTCGAGATCGGATGCGCGGGCGTCCGACCAAGTTGGACGTAATCGAACTCGAGCATGCCAAACTTTGGGAGCTTATCGAGGAACTGGGGCTCGAGTACGAGCGGTTTACTATTGAGCGTCTCGTTCCGGAACCCGTGGTAATTGCCATGTTGGCTCGTGTCTTTGAGCCCCGCGCGCTTGCGCAAGAACGCCGTGCGGTTGCTATTCTCAATCAACTTCTTGAGCGTCAAGCGGTCTGTGTCGTTCCCGAGATCGAGCCGATAGTGACCGGTCGCGAGCCCGAGCATCGGCTGCAGCGCGTGGCCCATCAAGTGCTGCAGCCGCACGCGCTGACTCGCATCCAAGTTGTGCTCGATCAGCTCCTGCGCGTGCTTCGCGTCGACCATGTTTGGCAGCAGCGTCGTCACGGCCTGTGTGACTTCAAATACATCGGCGACACTCTCGAGCAAGAGCTGCGCTTCGTTCGCTTTGAAATACAATCCCGACTTGGCCATGGCGAGCATCTGGGTCTTGTTCTTGCTCATACTGATGTTCTCGATCAAGCGCTCGACACCCGCATGGGAGTGCGCACTGTCGTCATCGGTCGACACGTGCAAGTCGACAAAGTCGAGCACCAATCGGCCGTCCGTTGGGATCGCAAACGGCGCGTTCGTCTCTACATCAAAGCAGCAGCGTGCGACGTGGCCGTCACCGAGGCGGAACGTACTCATGAGCTCAACGAACTCGTCGCGCTCGATCGTGCCAGTGCCGTCGAGGTCGTACTGCGCAATGTATCGTGACACGTCGTCGTCGCGGAACGACAGCCCGAGCTGCCGCATGCCGCGTGTCAATTCCAAAGCATCGACAAAGCCCGAGTCATCGGCGTCGAGCTCGTAGAACAGCTCGATGAGCGACGCGCGGTCCATCTTGTACGTCTTGCGCGCGCGGTCGTCGGCCGTTGCATCCGACAGAATGCTCGCGGTCTTGAGCAGCCGTCGGTGGGCGTCCGTGCCGCCGACTTCCCGGAGTTCGAGCTTGATGTTCCGACGCGTCTTGGGGCCTGTAATGTGGATAACCGACAAGAACTTGCAGCCTTGTTTTGAATTCGCAACCCGCAACAGCTCGAGCGCCACTGCGCGATCGTACGGGACGTCCATGTTGAGATCGTACGAGCCGGTCGACTCGGCCGGATCGAAACCGTCGGCGTCATTCACGTCAAAATTGCAGCTCTCTAACGAAATCGCGAGCTGTCGGTCCGTACAGTTTGCAACTGCGTGGAGCAACGCACGCCCGCCGGTCGCGCCGAGTGGATTGCCGTCAAAGTTGATGGATACGAGCTTCGAATGGACTTTGATCGCACTTGCGATCGCCTGTGCGCCGCGCGCCGGGATGTTGTTGTTGCTCAAGTTGAGCTTCTCGAGGCAAGCGTTCGACAGCAGCGCTTCACCAATTGCCTGCGCACCGTCGTTCCCGAAAGCGTTGTACGCGAGGTTGAGTTCCCGCAAGCCGCTGTTGAACGCCAGCGCTTTCCCAAGCTCGACCGCGCCGCCGAGCCGTAGATAATTCCACGACAAGTCGAGCGACGTGAGCGTGTAGTTGATACTGAGCATCGTCGCGAGGGCTTCGCCGCCCGTGACGATCGACGGTCGCACGACGTTCAAGTGCTCAGTGCTCCCAACGAGGTTCCGCGACAGCTCGAGCGTCTGGAGCGACCGATTTGTATGCAGCGCCTTTGCAAATGGTGCGAGCTCCGAGTCGTCGACGTCTGCGCGGCTGAGCTTGAGCGACTGGAGCGCACACGTCGCGGACCCGAGGTACGTTGCGAGCGCCGTTGCGGCAGCGCCGTCGACTTTGTTCTCCGACAAGTCTAGGTGGAACAAGTCGCGCTTCGTGACGACGACGTCAATGAGCGCACGGAGCCCTTTGTCCCCCAAACGGTTGTTCCGGACGTTCAGGCCAGTGACCATTGGGAGATCGTGGAGGCACTCGGCAAAGACACACGCGAGGTCGTCACCGATTGCCATGTGCGACACGTTGATCTCGGGTGAGAAGTAGTTCCGAACGATCAAACGGATGCACGGTGGGAGGTCCTGTTCGAGGCAAAGTGCTGAGAACTTGTGCCGCGCAGTGAACTGGCGACTGAAGAGTCCGTTGCGGTCGACTTGGTGAAAGTTGTTCTCAAACAAGTTGACGGTCGACGCCGACAAGCTGTTCATGCTGCTGTTGATCGTTCCGAGACGTGACAATACCGGCGGTCGCCGTTGTTCTTGTTGTTGTTGTTGCTGTTGCTCGTGCTGCTCTACGAGCGCCTCGCTGTCGCGACGCGTCAACGCGAGTGGCGTGATTGCTGTCCGTGCGCCACGCGCTGTTGTGTCACGATCGTCGCACGCTTGCTGGTCGTCGAGGAACTCGTTCAGCGGCTGGTTCGTGAGGTACTTTTGCGCGGCGAGTTTCCGGAAGATCGTGCGGCACTCGGTCTTGGCGTTCGAGCCAAAGTACTTGGCTTTCGTGTCCGGCGTGAGTATGATCGACCGCTGCGATCCGTGGCGATCGAGCGGCGTCGAGATGTCCAGGAGCCTCGACTCGGCGCTCGGTGCAGCTGGTAGCGGCAGTTTGCTCAGCCGCAGGAACTTGTCGGCCGCGGACTCGCGGTCGTTGCGCTTTGCGCGCGCGAGCACGGGGAGACTGCGTCGGAGCTCCTGGTCGATCTCCCACGGCTTGTTGATGCGCGAGATGTCCCACGAATCCATGTTGTCGTGCACTGTAGCGCCATGGGTGGCAGCGCTACTGTGACTTTCAAGCTTCTCGCGGCCCGTGCTTGCCGACGAACCGAATGCGAGCGGCGTAACTGCACTGGTCTTATTTGTGTGGACATTGTTTGCCTGCTGCAATGGATTTGTCGCGCTGCTGCTGCTGGTGTCACGCACACGCGGTGCGTCTGCACTGACCCGGACGCTCGTGCGAGTCTTGAGTGCTGGCGTGACGCTTTTCGGATCGAGTGATGCCATTGTGTGCAACTCTCACGATTGCTGCTGTACAGTATCAGATTGATGACGATGCGACGCTGACTGAGATGGCTACGAAAATACACCACCACCGCAACAGGTACAGTTTACCCCCACCGACGCCATCACGAAGTCAAGGTCAGCGACTGCTTTGAAGCGCACCATGTGAGATTTGCTGTGAATGGATCAAGACGATATCCAATCCAATCGAGTCGAACAGACACGGAGACGGCGTCAGCTCTCGACTCATTTGCCTCCAGCCAGCTGGTTGCATTTGTCAACTTGTCACACGCAAAGCGACCGCTTTACCCGATCAACGTTGAGTAGGGTCACGAGATTCGCCGTCAAAGGCGTGTTGACCACAGGATCCTCAGCCTTGTTGATGTCCACACACCTGACGCAGCGCTAACTGCACACGTGTCCCAGCTCGGACGTTGTCGAGATGACACGAAGCGTCAAACAAGTGGGTCCGAAAAGGCGAGGCAAGTGAAATGCTCCATGACGCTGAGTCAACACAACCGGTTCACAGGCTGCTGCGAACGCAACGATCGATCGCCAAGCGCTGCAGATCTTGTAGCAGTCAGAATGGCGATCTGCGCGTCGCAGCCGTGTGCAACAACAAAAACCAGAAGCACAGCAGTTGGAAAGAGTAGAGAGACATCAGGTTGGGACGTTGCTGAAGGAGCAAACCTTTTGAGTTTATAGAGATTTTTGTTAACTAGGAAAGAGACAGTCTTACTTGAAAAGAGAGTGTGTGCGAGAGAACCGGCACTCGAACTGCCAAAATTTTCGCCAACGGAACAACGACAACTGCAATACAACACCGCAGTCGTAAAAAGCGACCAGCGATCAACGACATCAGTCACCACGACGACGCTGTCCGCACGCGATCGCAAGCACCAGCGCTCCATACGCACGTATACACGCACGCGATACTATAGCAGCAGGAGCAATCTTTGCGAGTGACACTCTGCTGCGTAAATTCACGCAGTCAGCGCATTCAATCGCTGGCGCTGCAACAACCACAACATTTTCCAACTGCGAAAGGCGCACGTGACGCCACGACATCCGCACCCGTCGCTGCGCTGTTCGCAGCATTCGCGCTCTTGCGTCGCTCCCCATGTACGTCAACATGAGCTCGCCGCACGCCGAGCAGCAACAACAACAGCAACAAGAACAACAACCACAGCAGCAATACACACGGACGCGGACTGCAAGTAGTTCGCACGCGCTCACGGCCGAGAGCAGCATGACGTCGCCACCGCCGCCAGCACTCGAGCCCACGCTCCGCATGTTCACACACGGCGCACCGCTTCCGCAACCGCAGCCGCCACCACCGCTACAATACAGTATTACCCAGCTGACCAACACCAAACCGACGACCGGCAGTAATAGCTTTTTCACGCCGTCGCACTCGAGCTTTGCCGGTGACGACATTGTCGTCCACGGCAGCAGCATGGGCATGGACGGCGTCCTCCAGCAGCGCCACACGGCCGACACGTCGCTGTCGATCGCAGGCAGCAGTTCTGCGACTCCAAACCCACTCGACAAGAAGCGCTCGTTCTACGCGCACGCGCGCAGTCGCTTGCTCGGCAACGAACCGGCGGTGCCGTCGCGCTGGCTCAATAGCGCGTACCGCAGCAACTCGTTCTTTGCGCAGCGGATGCTGTGGGTCGCTCTACCGTTAAGTAGCGTCATGGCGGCGGGTTTGGGCGTGTATTACGGCTACAAACCCCACTCGCTCCGTCTGAATCCAGATACAAATCCAACCTCCTACGGCTTTCTATTGGCCGATCCACGCGCCGTGTACACGTTCCAAGCAAGTCCGTGTGAGAACTTGGTTGGATTCTCGGCATTGATCTACCATACGCTACCAGCGGTTGTGCTGTTGGCATTGCCAGCGTCTGGATGGCGCACATTTGAGCCATTCAAGCGCGAAACTTTGGATTCTGAAGATGCCGAAGACGTCAGCAGCAAGAAGATCAAACGGACGTTCGTGTTCCAAGCGTGTGAGTTGGTCGCCGTGTGCGTGTTTGCATTCGCAACTGCGACGCTGCTGTTCTTTGCATATATGTTTTTCAACGGCGGCGCGTTCAGCTGCAGTGCGAGCAGTCGCGTGCACGTGTTTGCGCTCGTCGCGTTGCTCTGTTTTGGCGGTTTGATAGTCGAATTGTGCTACTTTGCGCGCTTCCGCGAACACATCAAGATGCTACTGGGTGCGTTCCACGAACGCGATCAGACCGGCGACGTCCGGCATCACGTCGTCGACGCACACGTCGATCAGCTGCTTGCAAAGGACGCACAGGTCGTTGCGACGATCCGGAAACAGTTGTTCAATGCGACGCGTGCAAACGATTTGCGGGCGATGCACGCGACGCTTGCGTTGGCGCGTGGAACCGCAGATACTCCCTCCAGCAGACCGTTGATTGGCTTCCCAATGCGGTATTACAAAGCGCCGCATTTGTTCTTGGGGTTGTTTAGTCAATCACAAAAGAATCCCGTCCACGTCGCAGCGTCGAGTGGGAACGTCGCTGCGTTAGCGTTGTTGGTACAAAATGGCTTTGAATTGACGACGCGGGACAAGTTTCGACGCGTGCGGTTCAGTACTGGAGATTTGTTTTGGTACTTTGCACGCTACGTGATCGAACGACCGGTTGAAACGAGCGACGAGACTGCCGTGTCGATCTTTCGTACGACGCTCGTGACGCCATTGCATTGTGCTGTCGCACATGGGCAGCGCAACGCTGTCCAGTGGCTCTTGGCCCACGGTGCGGACCCAAATGCGCGGGCGATCTCGTCGTACCGCTCCGAGCGCGTGCCGCCGCTGTTTGTCGCCGAGCACCCAGAGATTGTGAGGGATTTGCTAACCGCTGGCGCAGATCAATTGGCGATTCCGGACCCGGGGTTTATGAATACGTTGACTGCGCTCCAGCTCGCGTACTTGCGTGGAAACTACGCAGTTGCACAAGAGTTGGAAGATTGGGGCGGCGACGTTGCGCTCACGCCATTCCACGCAGCAGCGGCACAGAACGACGCACTCGCAGTCCGTCGGTTCATTCGCGCTGGCGCACCAGTCGACTGTTTGGGCGAACACGCGTACGTCGGATTGAATCGCCGGACGCCACTGCACTGGGCAGCGGTGAACGGCGCGACGGCTGTCGTCGATCTGCTATTGGAAGCCGGTGCGAACCCGAATTTCCAGGACGCACGCGGTCGGTCGCCGTTGCACTGGGCAGCGCGTCTGAATCGCGTCGCGTGCGCGCAGAGTCTACTGGCAAAAGGTGCACAAGCTGATCTTGCAGACCTCGATGCATTGCCGCCACTCACGTGCGCAGCGCTGTCGCCGACTGCGAGTCGTGAGCTGATCGATTTACTGATAGCGCATGGCGCGGACTTGCACTGCGCACACCCGACGACCGGCGACACGGCGCTCCATGTTGCAGTCCAGCGCGAACACGAAGCGACTGCGCTTGCACTGCTCGCAGCAGGGAGCCACGTGATGCAGACGAACGCAATGGGCTTACGGCCACTCGACTGTACGTTGTCGACGCAATTGCAATTTGCGCTCAAACGTGCGGCCGGGCAGCGCGACGTCATGATCAGCTACACGCACACGCACGTCGAGTTTGCCACGAAGCTGCGCGCGCACTTGGAGGCCGCGCACGTTACGACGTGGCTCGATGTCATGGACCCGAGTGGCATCGGTGGCGGCGCCGTGTGGCGCGAAGAGATCGCACGCGGGATTACGCAAGCAGCGGTTGTGCTATGTATCTTGACGGCGGATTATGCATCATCGGAATGGTGTTTGAAGGAACTCGCGTTGGCAAAACAGGTCGGGACGCCGATCTTGGCGGTTTCAACTGACAACGTGAGCGTCACGGACGACCTCCAAGTGTATTTGTATACACGGCAGCTCGTTCCGTTCGAGCCAGCGATCGTTGCGACGAGTCACAATGCACAGAACCCCAAGCAGATTGAATACGCGTACGACAACGACCGGTTCGATGCACAAGTGCGTCTGTTGTTGGACGGCGTGCGGGATGAGATTGAGAAGCGTCGCGTCTTGTCGGCGCGTTCACGTCAACCGATCAGCAGTCTCGTACCCAGTGGTCCTCCATGGAGCAGTGGCCGACGGCAGTTGAGTAATCAACATCAGACGACGCTGTCAGTCCATCCAATGGGTGCTGACAGTAGCAATCGTACGCACCTCCTCACGATTGGCGGCCAGTACGACAGTGGGAGAGGCCCTGGCGCGCTGAATCAGTCGCACGTTGGCTCGATTGGCGGTTTCTCGCACGTGTTTGCGCCATGGGACGCAACAGCAGCCGACGCGCAGCAGCCGTTTGTGTTTATTTCACACGGCGACGCGCATCCACAGTTTGTTGCGTCGCTCCATCGTGCGCTTGCAGCAGCAGGCGTCGCGTGTTTTGGCGACCGGAACGTCGAGCGGCAAGCAGATGCTGTGGCGGCGAACGACAACAACAACACCAACAATAGCAACCGCTCACACGGGCATGCGTTTGAGCGTCGGATCCACGCAGCGCAGGAAGCGATTGGTCAATGCGCAGCGTTCCTCGTCGTGTTGTCGCGTGAGACGTTTGCAAGCGAGTTGGTGCGCGACCAGCTCGCGTTTGCAGAAGACAAGCGGCGTCCGATCTTCCCAGTGGTGCTAAACGACTTGGAGATTGGCTTGGACCAGCAATATTCATTGGCACGGAGTCGGTTGTTTCACTTTCTACATGGCGGCATGGGCTTTGATGCGAGCATGAACGAGCTTGTCAATGGCATCCAGCAGCAATTGAGTGGCGTTGTGGTGGATTTAATCGCAGCACAGCAGCAGCCATCGAGTGGGATCGGGCATGGGATGCAGGCGACAAGTGCCGACAGTGTTGGTCCAAGTGGCGCTGCGATGGGTGGAAGCGACGCCACGAGCCACGCGATGATGCGACGCTTGGAACGGACGAACAACAACACGGTGACGTCGTTTGTGTCGCTCGACATCCACGCAAGCGATGTTGACGATAGCGATGACGACGATGATGCGCACAGCGACACGGGGAGTCTGCTGTCGAGCGACGAGATGGCGTTTGCGTCGTTCAATTTTGGCAACAGCAGTACCGCAAATGGCTACGACAACAGTTTCGATAGCGCAACTGGAGCGATTGGTTCGGTAGCGTACACGTCGGCAGGTGTGATCCTCGAAGACGACGACGATGTCGCTGGACAAGTGTACGGATCCGCACCAAGCGTACCGCTCACGCCGTCGTCGATGCTGTCGCCGTCGATGGTGTCGCTCGATGCGTCACAACAGCCGAGCGACACGCGCAACTTTGAGTCGCTGTCGTCGATTGAAGACGGGAACCTCGACCTCTCGAGCACGCGCGTGCGCATGTAGAAGTGGAGATGCATGCAAAATATGTGAGTTGATAGAAAGGACAAAAGTGACAACAGAATGTAGACAAGTGGAAAATAGATAATTCAAATGATACGACTCACTTGCTCATGAACATTTTCAGCTCGATCCATTTGGGAGAAATATTTCTGGCAATAAAATACAAGCATTTTGAAATCATTATAACTAAGTAAATAATTTTGTACAAATACTTCACTTTTGCGACAACAATCTCGCACACAAAACGATGAGCGACTCAACCGACGCGATCATCTCGAGCAGCAACGACGATGGCGAGCGCGTAGCAGCTGCAGCACCACACGAATCAACTACACTGACGTCTCCATCACCAATAGTCTTGACAGCACCACCATCGCCACCACCTCCCGGCTCTGTGCCTGCCGATTCCACGCAACGCGACTTTATCGGTCCAGACGAAGTGCTCTCGCTGCCGCCACCGCCATCGCATCCCGACATGGACGACGCTGCAGAGCCGCCGTCGCGCTCGCGTACAAACTCAGCAGTGTCTGCTGCAGCCGTTGCATCGTCGGCTGCGTCGAAAGCGTCGTCTGCTGCATTCTCACTCGCTGCAGCCGCCAAGTCGCGCCTCGCACTCGGCAGTCGCATGATGCTCTCGCCTCTCGTAAACTCGAGCTCAAGTTCGAGCTGGAGCAATGGCGTCAATCGCGCAGCAAGCAGTGACAAGCTGGTTGATACTGCGGTTCAACCACCTACTACAGTAGCATCGCGATCGCCAGTTGCTTCCTCCACTAGCAACACCAACAGCAGCAGCAGCAGCAACAACAACAGCAGCAGTAACTCACTCTCGGTCGCGTCGATCAGTCACGGGATCGCGTCGCTGCCTGGTGCTGCGGCCGTCTCGTCGTTCGGCTCAATGCTGTTCGCTGCTCCAAGCGCTGGCGCGAGCAGTGACTTTGACACCGACATCCTCGCAGCAGCAGCTGCGACTGCAGCGGCCGACGAAACGCTGCGCCAGGTCGCGCACCAGCAGCGCGTCCAGGTCCTCGAGGATCTCGTCCAGAGCCGCCGCGCGGACTGGAGCTACCTCAAAGCGATGCACAGTGGCAGTAGCTACTGGCTCAACGTCGCGCTCTTGCGGGAGCAGCACGTGTTGGCAACTGTCGGCGACAAACACGCTTTGCGGCGGAGCATCCAGTGCTTTTACTTGGGCCTCGGGCTTGGGAAGCTCCTCCGTGATGTCAGTGGCGCCAACAGCAACAGCACTGCGAGCCTCGCAATGGACGGCTGTCAATTGCTCGAGGAGCTCGAGTTCTTCTTTGCATCGACTGCTGTCCAGGGCATGGTACTTTGAGCATGCTGGTCGGATGATACAAGAGTGCTGGTCGGATGACTGAGAATGCTGCTGCTGCTGCTGTGTGTGTGTGTGTGTGTGATAGAAACTCATGGTCGCAACGTCGAGTTCGTTGTACGAACCCGTTGCGACATCAAATGACAATGACGCTGTGGCAACACCAAACGCAGTGCCACGCGATGCGCTGACCGAGCCGTTCAAACCGACGCTGTACAAGTGGAACCAGCGCCTCGTGTACCGTCGATTGGTGACACCACCGATCGTACGCTGGCCGTCATGTCTATTGCTGTAGCTACAGCCATTGGCTCATTGCTTGCTCTCTCTTTCTCTCGCTCTCGCTCTCGCTCTTTCCATATTGTCAGCCATTCAAGCTCGACTACCGTGAAGTCATGTTGTCACTGTTCGATATCCTTGCACTTGTGTATAGCAAATTGGTCGAAGCCACGAGCAGTGCTGCAAATAGCCACGTGTTCCACGCAACGTTGCGCTTTGACGACCGCATCAAAGTGCGTCTTGTGGCCGTTCGATGGGTGTCTAGTGGACGCTATCGGCAGCAGATATGGAAGTAGGAAAAACATTGACTCGAATGCCAACGCTCTCTTGTGTCACAAAAAGCGGCTCGTGATCGAGCCACTGAAGAAAGAGTTTTCAGCAGTGGCACTTGACGTCGTCACGGACGAACTTGCACATGTTCGCAAGCAGTTTGGCGTCACGAGTGGCGGAAGCAGCGCAACGCCAGTATCTGGATCGTCGCCGTGATGTGGGGGCACGAGCCGTCAGTTGAAGCATACTTCGTACGACAGCGCTACTCAATAGCTAGTGATGTTCCATCCATCGTTTATAACATCGCTTGAAAGCGTCTTTGTCTCGTTTCTGCTTACCACTTTGCGACGCGTTCAATTGTTTGCCACGCGTGCCAGCTGAACTTCATACACTCATGGCACTAGGTGAAAACATCGGGATTGAGGAAGCACCTGTGTCAGCTAGCACGACAGCTCACAGGTGGGGTCGGTGTACTTACAGCCTCGTCAACACTTGCATTACGCCATCTCGAAAGCTCTACGATGCACCTAATAGTTCCGCATTGCCGGTCTCTTGTTATCGTTCGTTTGTTTACTTGCAACGTCGTCGACAACCCTTGCCATTCTCTATCTGCTATCGTTGCATGCGACGAATGGATTCTCTTATCTGCCGTTGGACACTTGCATTCGCTTCAGAGGTTGATATTTGTTCTGATACCATAAACAGAGTGATATTTCGGCACGGCAAGATTTCACGTTATTTCACTATCGCTCTTCTGCTGGCTCCAGTATGTTTTCAGTCAATTTTGCACCGACATGCATCCTCACACAGCAACACATTTGACATTCTGACGCCGCTTGGACGAAAGCAAAGCTTGCATTCATGGCATCGACCAGCAGTTCGTCGTCGGCCACGAGCTCGGGCGCTGTCGCGCTGCTGTCACAGTGCTTTGCAAACATCGTCTCGGACGACGCCGACTATGCACTCTGCCTCATGAACACCGGGTTCTTTGCCATCACTTCCGACCCGCGCGGCGCCACGAGCTGGGTGTCGGCGAGCAACGCGGCCGCCATGCTCTTGCAACTCGTTGGAGCCGGCAAGCTCCGCAGCGATACAGAGGTCGGCACGTGTACGCTACTGTGTACGACAACCGCTACGACTGCGTCGTCGTCGTGCTGCGACGCAGCGCAAGCAGTGCAGGCGTGCAAACCGACCGCGACGTCGCTCGCCTATTGCCAGCAGGTGATCAACGACAGCTTTGCGCTCGCGTCGCAGTGCGGTCTGTCGTCTGCAACGATCACGCTCATTGCAGTCAGCGCTGTCGTCGTGTGCGTCCTCGTACTGCTCGCTGTCGTTGCGCGCGTGTTTGCAAAGCGACAATGTTGTGCGTCTACAGCCATAACTGACCGCGACGTCATTGAATCGCGCTTTGCAGCTGCAACAGCGTCAACGTGGCGCGCAGTGCTTGCTGCATGGCATCAGATCACGAACCTCGTGTGGAAGAACGTCGTGTTGCGCCGTCGGAAGCCATTTGCGTTTGTGCTGGAACAATTGTTGCCGCTTGTATTAGTGACCGGACTTGTATTTATTGCAAATTTGGATACGTTGTTTGGACTTTCGAACCAAAATGCGAACGACTGGAACGACGCAGCAACGACTAAATCCGATATCTTTTGTACTGGGATTGCATCGCTTGACAATCGCGACATTGGGGTGTTGAGTGATACGATGACGACATTTTATTCGAGTGGCCAGACGGTCATTGGGATGTTTCTCCTCCTAAGTTATATCAAATTCGTCGCCACGACGACGACAGCGATGGTGCTGGAGAAAGAGACGCGCATGCGCGAAGTCATGAAGATCATGGGATTGACGGACATGACGATCTTAGCTTCGTGGGTTGTCACGACGGCGCTGTTTACGACACCGGTCGCGTTTGCGATTGCAGCAGAATTGAAATACGGACGCGTGTTTGGAACTGCAGAGTTTGCGACGCTCGTGGCGTTGTTCTGGGCCTTGGGGCTAGTCATTGTCGCATTCAGTTACTGCATTGCGCCATTTTTCAACAAGAGCCGGTCGGCCGCAATTGCATCCGTGCTCGTATGGCTCGTGCTGTTCTTTCCATTCTTTCACGTTCAACCAAAGACAGCTGGAATCAAATTTGCAGCAGCATTGGCACCACCGACAGCGTTTGCATTAGCAATTGACGACCTCTTACGCCATGCGCAGCGTGGGACCGGGATCGCGGCTGCAATCGCAGCGCTCGAGGCACCGATGACGACCGTCCCGAGCGCTGCTGCCATGACGTGGATGCTGCTGTTGGACGCTTTGTTGTTGTTTCTGATTGGGTGGTACTGCGAACAGGTCGTTCCGCAACAATTCGGTGTCCAGCGGCCGTGGGATTTTCTGTTCTATCGGAGCTATTGGGTTGGCAAACAACGCGCTGGCGCACTACCGACTAGCAACGCCGCAAGGCATGGGAGACACTTGACTGCAGCGTCGTTTAGTGCGTCGTCGCGTTGTGATTCGGGCAACTACGCAGCAGCTGTGAGTCCTCATTTACTGCATCGCATGGCATCGTTGCCACTCCCGATGCTCCAGCACCAAGCGTCGAGTGTCAGTAGCAACGACAGCGTCATGTTTGTCGTCGAACAATCTGCGAGCAATCACCAATTTCCACTCCAGCAATCGACCATCGAGCCCGTGAGCAAAGCACTTGCGCGTCAAGAACAAACTGGCGCGTGTCTCCAGCTGTTTGGGCTCCGCAAAGTCTTTTCTGCAGCGGCGAACGAAAACGACGACGCAACGCCAGCACGCGTTGCAGTCGCGTCGCTCGACTTGACGCTCTATGCGGGGCACATCACGGCGCTCTTGGGGCACAATGGCGCTGGCAAGACGACGACAATTGCCATGTTGACCGGACTCATCCCGCCAACTGCCGGCGACGCGACGCTATTTGGCCGTTCATTGACAAACGAGATGCCTGCTTTGCGGCAGATCATGGGCATTTGCCCGCAACACGACGTCTTGCTGCCGGACCTGACAGTTTCTGAACACCTGGAGTTGTTTGGGACGATGAAACACGTTGCGCCGCAATTGCTGGCAGCTGCCGTCGATCAATTGCTTACGGACGTTGGCTTACACGACAAGCGGCAGACGAAATCGAAGGACTTATCAGGCGGCCAGAAGCGGAAGCTGAGCGTCGCATTAGCGTTCATTGGTGACTCGAAGCTCGTGTTTCTCGACGAACCGACGAGTGGCATGGATCCGTATTCCCGACGGTTTACGTGGAACTTGTTGCAACGCCAACGTGCAGATCGCGTGATCGTCTTGACGACGCACTTTATGGACGAAGCTGATATTTTAGGGGACCGGATTGCGATCCTAGCAGATGGGAAGCTCGAATGCGTTGGGAGTCCGTTGTTTCTCAAGACGCGCTTTGGTGCAGGCTACAACCTGACGTTGTTGATCGGTCAGAACTGTTCGATAGAGACAGTGACAGCGTTCTTGCAAACGTTTGTTGCAGCTGCAGTCTGTTTACGCACGAACGGCCACGAGCTCGTGTTTCAATTACCCACTGCTGCTTGTGGACAATTCAGTCGGATGCTCGAAGCACTCGATGCGCAGCTGCACTTGTTAGGCATTGTGCAGTATGGAATCTCCGTCACGACGTTAGAGGAAGTGTTTCTGCGCATTGCAAACGATCGAGAGGACGTTGTAACGGATGCCGACAATGTCGGCGTGCTGCTACCGCCGCCGCATTCTGTCGACACTGAACGCTGCCGTTCTCGCCATGCGCCAACGTTTGGGGCACAATTGACTGCGCTCTTGCTCAAGCGGCTGCGAATTACGCGACGGGATCGCAAGAGCTGGACGAACGCAGTCGCAATTCCGCTGTTGTTCCTTCTCTTACTCGTTCTATTGCCCGAGATCGACGTCGCGAACTTTCTACCAAACAATTACGCAACGTCGATCGCTTCGAGCGCAGAACAGGCGAATTGTACGGCTGCAAACTTCTCGACCGTTGCGTTTGACGCTTCCAAGCAACAGCGCTGCGTTGAGACAACATTTGACTATTGTGCGCTCGGCGTCATTGACTGCGATGCGAGTGTTTGTTGCGACAAGCAGCACGCGAATTCGCCATACTATGCGTGTAATTTGTGCGCACGCTCATCGACGCGGCCGCTCGTACCACAGACGCCGTGCTACAATTCGAACTGCTTGGAGAAAGACGGTGCAAAGCTCCAAGCGACGCTGAATGGCTTCATCGTTGCAATTGTCGTCATGCTCGCATTTGCGTTCATTCCAGCAGCGATCGTTGCGTTCGTCGTGAAAGAGAAAGCGCCAAACCAGGACGCAAAGAGTCTCCAATTGATCTGTGGCACGCGGCCGCTCGCGTTCTGGCTCTCGAACTGGCTCCATGATATATCGCTAGTTACAGTATCGGTCGCAGCAGCGACGCTACTGATCCCACTGTCGAACCGTGCGCTTGCCGACGCAGACGCAGTGGCAGGCGTTGCTGCACTCGTATCAACGCATGCGTTGGCGGTCGTACCGCTCGCGTACGTGTTTGCGTTCCGGTTCGATCGCCACGCAGTTGCACAGACGTCGCTGCTCGTGTTTGCACTTGCGACTGGCGGGCTCCTCTCGATCTTTTCGTTCCTGTGTCGGATCATTGACTTTGAATTGGTCCGTGGGGGTTTGACGCTCGCAGCGCTGGATCGCAACTATTTGCGCTGGCTCTTTCTAGCGTTTCCAGGCTACGGCCTCACGAACGGATTGTACGAGATTGCGTCGCGCCAATTGAGTCGGAGTGCGCTATTTGGTTCAAACAGCGACTCGGCTGGCGGGAGCGCAGCACCGGCGACGTTCTTTGGGTTGTTTGAAGGTTTAGGGAGAGATCCGACGTGCGTCAGTTGCTGGACGCGCAATACTGCAGGCTGCTGTACGCGCAACGTGTTTGATCTGGACGTTGCAGGTGCGCCGGTGCTGTATGGATTGGTTGAAGCGTTGGTGTTGGCGCTTGTTGTGTTGGCGATTGAACAGCGACGCAAGTCGTGGCCACGAGAACGACGACGTGTGGACAAGACGACGTTAGGACGGCGGGACGAAGACGACGACGTCCAGACGGAACGCCAGCGCGTCGATGGAATGCGTCGCAGTCGATCAACCGATCGACTGAACGACCGCATTGTGATCCAGAATTTGCGCCATGCGTACAAATCCAAAGTCGCTTTAGAGAGTTTAAGCCTTGCGATCCCACGTGGCGAGTGCTTTGGGTACTTGGGGATCAACGGTGCGGGGAAATCGACGACGATGAAAGTCTTGACGGGCCAGTTGACGCCATCGAGTGGGTTTGTTGCGTTAGATGGTGTCGATGTCGCCAAACACCGGACCGCTGCGCGCCGTGTGATTGGCTACTGTCCACAGTTTGACGCACTCCACGATCTTTTGACCGTGCGCGAACAGCTCGAGCTGTTTGCGCGCCTGAAAGGCATTGCGCCGCATGCAGCAGTAGCAGCTGCAGTCGCACAGACGATTGAAGATGTTGGCTTAGCGCAATATGCAAACAGCCTCACGCGCAGTCTGAGCGGCGGCAACAAGCGCAAAGTGTCGACTGCGATTGCATTGATCGGCGACCCGACGATCGTGTTTCTCGACGAACCGACGACCGGCGTCGACCCGAGTGCGCGGCGCAAGCTGTGGGACGTCATTGCTGCCGTCTGTGTCGGTCGCAATGCTGCAAGCGTCCTTTTGACGACGCACAGCATGGACGAGTGCGAAGCGCTGTGTTCGCGCGTCGGTATGTTGGTGAATGGCGCCCTCCAGTGTCTCGGGAGCGTCGCGCACCTCAAGCACAAGTTTGGTCGTGGCTTCACTGTCGACGTGACGCTGCAAGAGCCGAAGGCTAAACAGATTGCACACGTGAGTGACGCGATCCAGCGCATCGTACTGGCGAATAGCAGTCGGCACGATACGACGACACGCGAAGGCGTTGGCCGCAACCACGTCACTCTGGTCTGCGACGCACTGGGTCGAGCAGAGCGCAGTCGCTTGATCTTAAGCGGCGAGCGCACTGGCTGGATGCTCGCATCGTTTTTGGAGAGTGGAGGAACTAGCAACAGCGTCGGTGGAGCGATCCCACTTGATGTCTTGAGCGCGTGGTGGCTCTCGGAAGACCAAAGCGACGCATTGCAGCACTTGTTCTCTACGGAGTTGCCCGGTAGTGTGCTCGTCGAGCGCCAGAGCGACCACTTTCGCTTCCACGTACCGACGACGACAGTTGAGGAAAGCAATTGCCATCCGCAGGCGCGTTTGCTCAAGCCACATGAAATCTTTGGGCTGCTCGAAGCACATCGCGTTGCGCTCGCTATAGATGCGTACAGCGTGAGTGCGACGTCGCTCGAGCACATTTTTAACCACATGGCAGCAGCAGCAGCAGCGCCGACGCACGGTAGTGACGTGTAGGAGGCATGGAACGAGGTGATAGAAAGTAGAAGTAAGCTACAAAAACGAAGAAAGAGAGAGAGTGAGAGAGAGAGAGTGAGCGTTCTATTTCACCATTGTGACCCTCACAGTCTTGTTTCAGTAGCCAAACTTGTCGTTCAACGCCGTGCGGCCGTCGCCCGTTTGGTTCGTCGGTGGGACCCACACGCGCTCCCCGCCTTCGAGTGCATTCGGGTCATTACCGAGCGTCGTGCTGCTGCGCTGGCTCTTTTTGGTTTTGCTACTACTTTTGCCTGTTGCTGGCTGCTGCTGCTGCGTGGAGCGTGTTGGACCTACGATGCGTGGCTTCTTCGGCAGTGGCAGTGCGTTCGTCGGTGGAACTGGCGCTTGTAGCGTTGCGTCGTCATTGGTGGCAGACGATGACGACGCTGTTGTCCGTGGCAGCGCAGCCTCCTCCAGTGCAGCGTTGTGATCCCTGCTGTCTTTGCTGCATGTTGTTGTTTCAACTGCTGCGTTCGTTCGTTCCTCCGTCGCCTCCAACGCAGCGCCACTGGACGCACTCGGTTGCTTCAGTGTCGCCGCTGGCGTTGTAGGTGAACGCTCCTCATCTGCTTCAGACGGCGCAGCTTCGATCCCACTCACCTGCTGCGGCTGCGTCAGCTGCGTAGAACGTGCAGAATCTACTGCTGTCCCTACCCGTGCAAGCGCGGGCGTTGCAACGACCAGCAGCTGCTGCTGTTGCTTGAGTTCGATCGCCAACGCATCGCGGCGTTGTTCTAATGTCGCCAGTTGCGTCGCATGCAGCGCGTGCGTCGTCGTCGCCATGAACGCATCGAGCGCGTCGAGTGGTCCGCCACTTTCGACATTCGAGCCAGCGTCGTCGCGTGCAGCTGCAACGCGCGCTTGCTCTAATTCAAACGCATTGTCGCGCTGCAAACGTTCTAACGCAGCAATCTGCTGCTGGATCGACGCGGCGGTGAGTGGTGGTGGTCGGTGTTGTGCTGGGTAGTGAGTGATGGTCGCTGGCTGCTGCAGTTTGCGTTTGTTGGATGCAGTGCGGTCGTAAAAATCATCGTCGTCGTCGTCGTCGTCAACATACTTGGAGGCACTTGTGCGTGTCGAGCGACCATCACTCTTGCTTGCCAGCTGCTGTGCTTTCGTCTCGTGCCGCTGTGCGTTCTTTGCATGGATCTGTTGCTCCAACGCACGGACCTGCGGCTGCAACACTCCAATCTGCGCTGCAATGCGACTCAGTTGGTGCTGTTGCCCATCACTCAGTCCAGTCAATCGATGCTGCTTTGCGACAATCCGCGATCGCTCGGCCTCTAAATTTTCGAGTTTGCGCAACCGGTTTTGCAATTGCGTAAACAATTTGGCGTCCTTTGCGTGCACGTCACTTGCATTCACGCTCGACTTTGCAGCAGACGTAAAAGCGTCGTCGTCCAGCTATGGGAAAGCAACACCAACAACAACAGTGCGTAAGGACCATCACTCATTGTCCAGATAGACCATCACTCAGAACGTACATTCCGCAAGTACGCTGGCAGGTTTGCATTTGGAGCAGCAGCAGCGTCATCATCGTCCTCATCATCTTCATCGCGATCCTCGTCTTCAATTGCATCGTCACGAAAGCCCCACGACGCGCCATTATCATCATCGTTGTCTGTCGACTTGGCGGTGGCATCCAGCACGTTGGTCGCTGACGTGCGGCGCTGCTCGCGCTTATGCGTTTGGCGCTGCGTCGACTGGCGTTGTGTATCGTACAAGACAGAGAGAGAGCGAGCGTCAGTACAACAATCTACTCGAGCGCATGGCGATCACAAAACTGTGTACCTTCTCGCGCAAGCGCTGGAGGTTCGTCGAGTCGTACTCAGCAGGCAGCAGCTCGGGTGGACCGCACACCGCGTACAGGCGCGTCGATTCGCCAAATACTACGACGTCGCCAATGTGGAGGCGTTCGAACGCACGTGCAGCAACGCGGCGCTTGTTGATGAACGTCCCATGCGAGCTTGTGAGGTCCTGGACAAACAGTGCGCCATGCGAGTCAAACTGCAGCGCTGCGTGGACGCGCGAGATCGACGGGTGGTGCAGAACGAGGTCGCACAGCGGCTCCATGCGACCTGTGTGCATACGCACGCGAGTGGATACATGTCGAGGTGTGAACAATGTGCAAAGTGTGAGGCGCGGCAACTGTGACATGGACGAATGGATGGATCGACGCATGAACGCACCAACAACGACGCAGCTCTTGGTCGCATCGAGCGGCAAATCGAGTTGCTCGACGACGACGCCGCTCTTTATCACGTCGAGCGAGATCTTGAACGTGTTCGCACCATCGACGCCCCACTCGGGCGGCACGTACGCGGTCATGCTACTACTGTACTTGCGCTGTTGCGCGATTGAGTTTGTTGATACTTCGTCAAGCGTTCTGATACCAAATGGAATTATTTTGGAGCATCAAATGAAAATCTGGTACTCGGTGGGAACACCGATATTTTTAGTCCGAAATGAGGTGCTGATGTTCTCCGGTATCGGAAATTGCAATCGCCACTGGACCAAGTCCAGACGATCTCAATCGGTAGAAGCTTGCTGCTGCTCGCACTCGAGGTATGACCTGATGCTCATTGGCTTTGGTAAAGCACCGACTATCGCGATGGCGACATTTTTATCTGAAATTCGACACAAAGATCACAAGTTGCACGCGTACGATCATCATCGCGATGAAGCGCACCGCGCGGAGGCAATGGACAGCAGCTGGCATGCCATATTCGCGCTGTGTGGTGACAGGATGCCGTCGTATTCGATCGTGATTCTATCGAAGTGTCGTGATTATTGCATTTGCCACACACGAACATGTCGATTGAAACAATCTGTGGCGCTTTCTTTTCGTTCATTCTTACTCTTCGTGTCGCTCTCCTACTTGTCGTCTGGAACGTACATGCCCTCCGTTGCGCGGTCGTACAAAGTACACCCGTCGTAATAGATTGCTTTGATAATGTACTTGAATGGCAACAGCCCCCTGTCGCCGATACCTGGCGTCAATATGTCGTCGTTGCTTGACTTGTAGAATTGGATGCCGTCAGCAAGCGCTTGAGGAAAGTCGATATACAGCCTCAAGTCGTAGCTACTACACTCATGGACAGGTAATTAGTGCCAGCACGAAAACAAGCACAGCTCGGCTTCTACTAGGAATTGAGCGATGCTATTTAGATATGTGATTCGTGTTGCAATTTGCTACAGACTAGATAGCATCTCAAGTCCAATCTA